>OX456523.1:82241144-82553765 GCA_949748255.1 Eustalomyia histrio | reverse complement strand
TCCTTTATTAATTCACCTTCTTACGAATTATGTAAATATATTGTAAATATTCTAAAAGAAATTACTAAATTTTCTAAATACAATATTATTAACAATTTAAAGATAGAATTAGAGGAGAACATATAGAGAATGATGAGATTTTAGTTTCATTTGATGTTGTTTCACTATTTCCTAGTATAGAAGAGAAATGGGACGTTATAATACAACATACATAGATGGAAAAGTTTTTTTTTTTTTATTTTTACGTATTTTAAAATTTTGTATAGAAGATAATAGATATTTTCGGTACAATGATAATATATATACAGAAAATAGGACTTCCAATGGGATCTCCAGCCTCTCCAATCATAGCGGATATAATAATGGAAAAATTGTTAGATGAATCAATAGGAAAATTAAATGTAAAACCAAGGATAATGACGAAGTATGTATATGATTTATTTTGTATCATTCCAGAATTAGCAGTTAACGATATGCTTACAACATTAAATAGTTTTGATCCCAACATTAAATTTACAATGGAGGGGGAATGTAATTCGATACTCCCATATTTAGATACATTGATAATTAAGAGAGACAACAGGTTAATAATAGATTGGTATCAAAAACCAACTGCATCAGGAAGAATAATTAATTATTATTCAAAACATAGTAGGAACATTATCATGAACACAGCTAAGAATTTTATAGAGAGAGTACTGGCAATAAGTGATGTAGAATTTCACAGAAAGAACATTATGAAAATTAGGGACATATTAAGGGATAATGGTTTTCCATGGTTATCTTATAGATTAATAGGTCAATATAAAAATATGATGACAAAAGATAGAATACACATAACTGAAACACGAATTTTTAAATCTTTGACATATATTCCTGTATTATCGGAAAGATTGGTAGGATCTAACATCTTTGATAGAGGAAAATATGGAATAGCTTATCGTAATTTTAATACGTTAGGTAAATTATTTAGTAAAACTAAGGATAGAATTGATAAGTGGGATATGTCAAATTTAGTTTACAAAATACCTTGTCAGGGAAATGATCAGGAGAATTGTAATAAGGTATATATAGGTACGACAAAGAATAAATTAAGGACAAGAATTTCAGGACATAAATCAGACCAGAAACATAGGAATATTAATTCGGAAAAAACTGCATTGTCATCTCATTGTTCTATATTAAACCACTATCCTAACTTTGAAAATGTTTCAATATTAAGAACAGAAAATAATTATAAAAAACGTTACATGTTAGAGATGTTAGAAATCATTAATACACCTTTAACACAGAGAATGAACTACAAAGCAGACACAGAAAATTTAGCTCAGAATTATAGATATTTAATTAGTAAAAAATTAGGAAGGTTAAATGTATAGATATGTTTAAATAATTATAATAATAATGTTATTTTATTTTATAAACAATATTTGTTATGTTCAATTTCATAAACAATATTAAGCTAATGTGAAAATATTTTTTATGAGCTTTAACAGGTTAATGTTGTTTATAAAATTACTACTTCTATTTGTTTAAATGTTAATTTAATTTTTTAAAAAAATTTAATTTGTTTAAATGTTAAATATTTTTTTATGACAAAATGTTTGTCAACTTTTCATAATTATAAAAAATTTTGTTTTCCTGAAGATGCTAACAAATTGTTAGCGAAATATTGAAAATAAAATAAGAATTTTATAAAAAAAAAAAAGAAAAGATCTTTAGCTGAATAAATAAAATATTAATATTGAAAAAAGATCAAATAAAGTTATATAATTATGTTTATTGTTTTATCTTTCTGAAGATAACCAATCAACAAAATTCCTTTTGCATCCCAAAAAACTGATGCCATAACTTTTTTGCTGATCGTTGTGACTTCATCTGCTTTGGAGCTGAAAAACCAGCTTCAGTCCACTGTAAACGTTCATGTTTCAATTAAGGATCATGGTGGTAGATCCAAGTCTCATCCATAGTTATAAAACGACACAAGAAGTCGGTTTTATTCGGCTTAAAACGCTCCTAATTACGCTGAGAAATTTGTTTTCGATCCAGTTTTTGTTGAATTGTTAATGCACTAACTTTCCAAACAGTTTTTTCATACGTAATTCTTCATGTAAAATATGGAGTACTCGTTCGTCTGAGATACCTATGGCATTAGCAATTTCACGCTTAGTCAAACTTGGATCTTCACTAACCATATTATGTACCTGCTCAATGATTTCTGCTGTGGTTGCAGTTTTTGGTCGTCCTTCGCGTGGATCGTCTTCAAGGCTGGTACGACGACGTTTAAATTCACCAGCCCAAAATTAAACGGTGCGTTTTAAAGGTGAGGACTCCTTATACACTTCTAACAATTGTTCATAAATTTCCTTTGCTTTTAAACCCTTCAAAACAAAAATCTAATGATTGCACGATATTCAATTTTTTCCATATTAAAAAAAATCAATGACACGCCAACTTCAAATGGCTTGTAAACAAAGAAAGATTTGACAGAATGATTTGCAACTTTGCATGTGTTCTCAGGACAGTTATATATATATCGGTGTGCCTGGAAACTACCGTTATCATTAATATACCGATACCAATAACTAAAACCACGTTACCCTTAAAATATCGTTACCGAAATAACTAAAATATCGGTATCGCTAAAATACCGTTCCCGAAATAATACAAAATAACATTATCACTTAAATACCGATACTGAATCAACCGAAAGACCGTTAAAATACCGTTACTGAAATAATAGAAAATATTGTTACCCTTAAAATAACGTTACCGAAATAATAGAAAATAGCGTTAGCCTTAAAATAACGTTACCGAAATAATAGAAAATTGCGTTACCCTTGCCAATAACCGCATTCGTTTCGGTTACCATCCATGCTAGTTCTTTATACTTGTCGTTTTTAATAGTTATAGTACTGTTAATCCCTTATGCCACTAGATTTATTTTCTATTAAATTTATATTATCAGTAATGTAAATAAAAGGGAGCGCTATCTTATCGACATCCATTTGAACGATACTGATTTTTTATAGTTGAACTCTTCACACTCATTATTTTGTAATAAGAAAATTCATCAAATACATTTCCTATTGATTTTCTATTGTTGAAAAATGTATGAATTTTCTTATGGGAAAATGATGAGTGCGAGGAGTTAAACTATGGAGAATAAATGATAATCTGTCGAATGGAACTCCTATTTGATTTACATTGCTGTCAATACAATACAAAATAAATGTAGTGTCATTGGGACTTTACTAGTTCTTTACTGTAATTTTTACTACACATTTTCCAATTGTATTTCGGAAATAGTCAATTGTATTTCAGAATAGTCAATTGTATTTCAGAAATAATTAATTATATTTCAGAATAGTCAATTGTATTTCACAAATAATCAATTGTATTTCAGAATAGTCAATTGTATTACAGAAATAATCAATTGTATTTCAGAATAGTCAATTATATTTCAGAAATAGTTAATTGTTTTTCAGAATAGCCAATTGTATATCATAAATAGTCAATTGTATTTCAGAAATAGTCAATTGGATTTCAGAAATAGTCAATTGTATTTTAGAAATTGGCAATGTTAATTCAGAAATAGTCAATTGTATTTCAGAAATATTCAATTGTATTTCAGAAATAGTCAATTGTAATTTAGAAATAGTCTGTTGTATTTCATAAATAGTCAATTATATTTCAAAACTAGTCAATTGTAATTCAGAAAGAGTCAATTGTATTTCAGAAATAGTCAGTTGTATTTCAGAAATAAAAAATAGTACACCCTACATTGTTTTTTTTTTTAACATCCCATTTTATTTACACCTGTCTTTATATGACAATTAGTAATTAGTTTTGAGGTTTGGGTATTAATTAACTTAAATCAACACTTAAGATAACTTATATTTAGTGTAAGTAAACATTTATATTAAATTATATCAAATATATTTTTCCAAATTATCAATTATAAGAATCGGACAAAAAGCTCCGATGGAGTGCATCGCTTAAGTCTTCTTGAACCTGAGAGCTCGTTATAGGGTAGTTGTCTAATTTCATTGTTGGAATGAGATGTAAGTTTAAATGCATGTTTTAAGCTGGAATTCCTTATGACTTCTTGGACTGTGCTGACATTAAGATCACGATGTATATTTTCATTGGATATGTACCATTCGGCGTTTATAATAGTTCTCAGTATTTTTGATTGAACTCGTTGGATGATTTTTATGTTAGAGTTGCTTGCAGTACCCCAGAGCTCTGCGCCATATTTCCAAATAGGAGCTATTATTGTTTTGTATATAATCCTTTCCTAAGAGCCAGTAAAGTTGTCCAAATTTGTACTATACTTCGTTTTTTTTACGGATGATATGATCTTTCCAGATTAATTTAGAGTCAATTATCATGCCAAGATATTTAGCTTTATTATCATTTTGAATCGGAGTGTTGTTTATCGTAATTGCTTGATGATCACTTATCTTCCTATTAGTGTAAGTCACTTGTACTGTTTTTTCACTATTTACTAAAATACCCCAGGTTTTAAACCAGTTTAGAGTATTGTCCAGCAATTGTTGAAGGTTTGATATGGCCAAAGTTATATCTTTATTTGATGACAAAAGGATAGTGTCATCTGCAAATGTTGCAATCATATCTGTGATTCTTGTTGGAGTAGGAATGTCTGCTGTGTACAGAAGGTATAGGATAGGGCCAAGGACACTACCTTGCGGAACTCCTGCATCCATTTTAATTATGCTTGAGCATTCATCTTTATATTTAACATAAAAGTGCCTGTCAGTTAAATAACTTCGTAGAATAAGAAAAAAGTCCATTGGTAGATTTTTTCCAATTTATAAAGTAGGCCAGTATGCCACACACTGTCAAACGCTTTCGCTACATCAAGATATGTGGCCACGCAAAAATTTGTCTTATCAATTTCAGATGAGATTTTGTTAGTTGCTCTATGTATTTGTTGGATCGTAGAGTGCATGAGTGTAAAACAAAACTAATGCGCTGGTATAAGATTTCTTTCTATAAGTATTGGTTCTAGTCGATCAAAAATAAGTTTTTCGAATAATTTAGATAAAAGTGGTAATAGACTTATTGGCCTGTATGAAGTAGCCCTTGTGGCGTCCTTGTTGGGCTTTGCAATAGCGATTATTTCTGCAACTTTCCATACTTTAGGAAAATATTTCATTGCTATTATAACGTTAAAGATATTTCTTATGTAGATAATTCCCTTCATTGGTAGTTTTTTTAATAGTTTGCCCGTTACTCTGTCATAGCCATGGGATTTTTTAACATCAATTCTTGTTTTAATAGTAGTTTTAACTTCATGTAGAGAAACGTTTTTGATGTGGCAGTTTGTGGATGAAATGATATTTGGCAGAGTAATATTTTGTTTGTCCATTTCATTAGAGAAAGTTCTATAAAAATGATCTGAGGGTCAATTCTCGTTCTGTGAAACGGTGAAATGAAAAGTTTTTTCACGTTTTCATAGTACTTTTGATTCGCGTTCTGTGAAAAAATGTAAAGAAATATCAAAACGTTTTCATATGAAAAAAAAAGTGGAACGAAACAAGATTTTTCACGATTGCACAGCACTGGCGATTCTTGTTTTGTGTAACAGTGCAAACAACTGTCAAAATATTTTCATATGAAAAAATTGTTTACACAGACTATATATAAGTGAAAAAACATGGAGAAGATTGTAAGAGGAAAGCGTGGCAGCGAAAGCCAAAAGGAGTATTTAATTAATTATTGAGAAAAGCATGTGGACATTGCAAACGATAAGTAAGTAGCTTAATAACCATAATCACACTTTTATTAATCCCATATTTACAGATTTGTAACTGCAGATGGTGCCAAATTTAGAGACGAAAAGTGTAACGAATTAGCGGCGAGCCTTAACAGTTTTAGTGCGACCCAAAAGGACAGTGAAAAATGGCAAAAGTATGGCATATTTATTTATAGTTTATTTATATTCTTTATGAAATTTTTTTTTTTAAGTAATATTAGACTTCATACGCGCACCAAATATAGTTCACTTAAAGTAAGCCGATATAAATACATGAAGTGCTTGTCGGTTGTCATCTCGAATGGATTGTGGTCAGCACGAAGTATGCGTCTCAGCACTCTCAAAAAATTCCTATAAATTATTAAATTATTTACTGCAATGAAATGCTTGTAACATCATTGTCTTACCTTTGTTCATCCGGAATTCTTTGAGTAATATCCAATAATACAATTAATCCAGATATTTTTATATAATTATTTAAAATAAATTTTACGAACTTAATTCACTTTTGTTTACGTTTTTCTCTGTTTTGACATTTGCTTTAAATTTTGGATAACACAATTACAAAAGTTTCATTGGTACAGTGCGAATGAAACATTTTTTTCATAATACATACGAGAATCGCAATTTATGTATTTGTGAAAAGTTCGAGTGAAAAGTGCTTATGAAAACGAAAATGAAAAGTTTTTTTTCACTTCACATTATCACAGAACGAGAATTGACCCTCTGCTAATACTTGAGCCTTTTCGTTATGATTTCTGGCCCACGTTAAGTCAGATTTTTGGATTGGCGGTTGATGAATAATAGCATTGTTAATTTTTCTTGTGGCTTTCCATAATGAGTAGTTTGTTGTCTTGGTTGAATCAAGGTTTTCAAGATAACTTTTCAGTTTATCCTGTTTGTACTTTTTCAAAAGATCCTTTAATTCCTTGGTTAGTTTGTTAAGGATTGTTTTATCAAAGGCTGATCTTGTTGATTGCCACATTTTTCTTTGTTTTCGCTTTGCCTTAATCTTTTCTTTGATGAATGGTGATATACTATATTTGTTTGATTTGTGGGTTATTATGGGTGTAGAATCAATTGCAGCATACAAAAGTGTGTCATTAAAATATGCTATTGAACTGTCCACTTCATCTTTGGTTTTTAGTGATATCTGTATATCAAGTTTAATTTCAACTATTTCTCTAAGAAAATTTGTTATGGGTCGCAAGAAGAACATTACGTTCGAATTTGAGTATTATGGGTGAGTGATCAGAGGATAGTTCGAAGCACGATTCTATCTTTAAATGTTCATGTTTTATATTTTTCGTGATAAAGAAGTCAATTAAATCAGGTTTTTTGTTTAAGTTAGTTGGCCAGTAAGTAGGCTCTCCAGTGCTTAAAAATTTGCTATTTGTTTCTCTTATTGCTTCAAGTAAGTGTCGGCCCTTTGTAAGAGTTATTCTCGAGCCCCAGAAAGTGTTTTTGGAGTTGAAGTCTCCTCCAGCAATAAAACGATTACCAATTGATTTTAAAAAATTAATATATTCAATTTTAGTGTTATTGAGCTTGGGAGGACAATACACAGCAGACAACACGAGTGGGCCGAACAAGTCTTTAATTAATATTGAGGTGGCTTGGAGGTAATCTTTTCTGAAACTTTCAAGTTCAGTATATTTAATTGAGTTTTTGATAATTATTGCTGTACCCCCATGGGCGGTATTGTCAGGATGATTTGTGTTAAATATTGTAAAGTTAGGTATACTTAAGTAACTTTTTTGTGTGAAATGTGTCTCAGATATTAATAAAATATCTACAGAGTTCCTATATATATAAGTTTTTGGTTCAAGGACGTGTTGACCAAGCCCATTCGAATTCCAAAGGATAATCTTTAAATCATTTTGTCTGTCCATCAATTTTTGAAAGAAGAACTGTGATTATATTCATCATATTAGATACTTGTGTTATAAGCTGTTTCATCATATCTTTGATATCTTGCATATCATTATTTGATTGTTGAAATCTAGGGGTTAGTACAGAACTAGATGTGGAGTTATTCGTTGTGGTTTTATTACAATTTAAGGTAGAACTTGTTGTGGAAATATTTGTTGTATAAGTTGTATTGGTAGCTTTTATTGCTTGCGCGTATGTGATAATATGACCAGAATTATCTTCAGATCTTGCTTGTTCGTTATTATGTAGATTTGTTTGACGTTCTTGAGCTTCACTAGTTGAAGGCTCATTTTCTTTCTTTCTAAGAGGGGGAAATTTTTTTACTCTTAGTTCTTTGTAAACCATGCAACCTTTATAGTTTGCTGTATGTTTTTCGCCACATAGGGCACATTTAATATGATCACTCCTTTGTTTTATTAGGCACTGACTAGTTTTATGACTTCCGGCACATTTGACGCAAACAGGACTTTTTGTGCAAAAGTTTTTTGTATGTCCATATTTCTGACAGTTTGTACATTGTGGTAAGGATCTTTTTTGGTGTGGAGGTTCAAAGTTTATTTTACAATGTAAAAGGTGAGTGATGGAATATATATCTTTATTGTTTTTATTAGTTTTGAGTGCAATTGCGAACAATGATAAGGGCTTTTTTGTACCTGTTTGTAGTACATTTTGCACGTGTGTAACTTCGTGACCAAGTTCACAAAGTTCTTTTTTTATTTGCTCTTTGTCTGTTGAATAATGCATATTTCTTAGCATTACTTTAAATCCTTTTTGGTCTTGCGGTTTGTATGTATAGTATTGAGTTTCTTTGTCTTTTAAAAGTTTAACAATTTCTGTATAGTGAAAAGATTCTAGAGGTTGGATTTTGACTTTATTATCTTTAAGAACTTTTAGTTCGTAATTGCAGTTGGGTAGGGTGCTTAATGCTCCGATCAGATTATCAATAAATAGAACGTTTTGTACATATATTGGTGGAGGCTTGCGATTTTTTGGCTTTGCTATTTGTGGATTTGGGGGTGCATTATGGTACGTATCCTGACTGGTCATGCAGGATTACGGGCACAACTGTACCGGATTGGACGGGCAGATTCTGATGAGTGTAGAGCTTGTGACGAGGAGAGCGAAATGCTGGAGCACTTTCTCTGCCACTGTCAGGCATTTGCAGAATTAAGATCCAGGCACCTCGGGGGCGACGTTATATCGGACTTGGAATACCTGAGAAACGTTGACTGGAAAACCTTGAGGAGTTACGTCCGGGAAACCAGGTTTCTGAAAACCGGACGTTAACAATCTCCATGTTCTTAGGGAGCGCACAACAGGCCCAGCAGAGGCCTAGGTGTATATCGTAGCGATATGAGGTTGCATTCCGATGCTTCTTCCTCCTTTCGACCTAACCTAATTTGACCAAACGGTGTTATGAAGCGTTTGAACTTAAAGTGTGCCAAATTAAGGTATATCAAGATCAAGTGATGTCAATAAAAGCTTTCTACATATATATTTTTTTTTTGTTAATAATATTTTCACTACTATCTATATAAATTTGTTTTCAATAAAAATATTCTGTAATATAAATTTGACAAAACTCTACGTACGACCCCTTTTCTTAAATTTACCATGTCCTAATGCATTTGAAAAAAGTAATGATGCATGTTTGTTTTAAATCTTATAATTGTATAACTTTTAAAGTTAAAAGCGTACGTACCAATTTAAAAAATGAGAAATTATATGGAAAAATAATAATAAATAACAATATTTAATATTTTGTTGGGCCACCACCACCATCGATGACCGCTTGCAATCGTCTGGGCAATGAAGCTACTAAATTATCGAGCTCCTCCGGCGTTATTTGCTGCCACTGCTCTTGCAGCTTCTCTTTTAGAGTTGGAGCACCACTAACAGCGTGCATTCAGAGCTTTCGCTCAAAAATTTCCCACACGTGTTCTACTATGTTCAAGTCCGGGCTTTGTGGAGCTGAATATAGCTGTCGTGGAGCATAATACAGCAGCCAGTCCTTTAATATCCTGCGACGTATGCTTGGAATCATTGTCCTGTTGGAAGATCCATCTGGTTCCTAGGCACAACTTTTCCACGGATGGCTTCAAATTGTGTTCCAATATGTACTTGTATTGGAAGCGATCCATAATGCCTTCAACAAATACCAGATTTCCAACGCCTGAGGCTGAAACTGCAACAGACCATAACACTGCCACCACCATGCTTCACAGTATTCATTAGGTGCTTGGGATCCATAGCAGTGTTCGGTTTTCTCCAAACATTGGCTTTTCCCTCGTATCCAAATATGTTGTATTTGGACTCATCCGTAAATAAAACACGTTTCCAGAAGTTAATTCCCTTATTTATATGCTTTTTTGCGACCTCCAAGCGAAGCATCCTGTTTTTGTCGCTTATAAGGGGATTCTTGCGAGGAGTTCTGCAGTGTGTGGGTGGACAACAGTGCGTGCGTGAACTTTGGGATTTCGGTCTACTTCTTTGCGAATGAATGAAATGTCTCTACGGTCCAGCTTATTCGGACTACCAGTTCGCGGCTTACTCTCGACGGAACTTGATTTTTTTATAATTATTAAATATGGTCTGTACTGTCGATTTCCTTAAATATAATAATTTTGCTAATTCGCTAAATGATTTATTCTCATTTCTATGTTTAATAACTAATTTTCGCACATCCGCAGAAATTTTTTTGCGTGGAGCCATTTTTCCGATCGTATAATTTTTAAAATGACAAACTGCAATAAATTCCAAGAATAATTCAAAGTATACACATAAAATGAAACAAACGGTAATTTACCGTATTATTTTAGCTGAGAAAAATAGCAAAAACAGTGAAACCAGTCAGTGATTTTTTTCAGTTTTAAGTGAATAAATTTAAAAGTTAACATTGGAGTATTGTACTTTTTTGTTATTTGTTATACAATAATAAGAGTGAAACAAACCTGCATCATTACTTTCATTTCTAATCCTACAGAACTTGTTAAATTTAAGAAAAAGGGGTCGTACGTAGAATTTTGTCCACTACTGTACAAAAATAAGTTCAGTAGTCATTATAATAAGTTTAGACTGTTTAATCAATATTATATTTTGTTTACATTAAATTAGTTGAAATTAGCATTGTATAACGTTTTTAGATGCTATGCTTAGATATATGTATATAAAATTATCAATATTGTTTGTTAAAAATGTTTATATTTTGTTTATTAATTTTTTGGCTTTTACCCTTTATCTTTATAAATACATTGTTTTTATCATCAATATCAATAACTTCAAATGGCCCCTTGTAAATTGGTTCTAGTTTGTGTGCTGTGTGGTTTTTAATGAATACTTCTTGACCTATTGTAATAAAGGGTGTTCCAAAAGAACGCAATTTTTAAATCTGGCAACATTCGAAGTGTCATTGTTTGACATTTGAACAATTGTTATTGTTTGCTAGTAGAAGGTACGAGGTTAGTAAAAATGGAGCGCTACACGAATGAACAACGCATTCACATTGTGAAATTGTTTTACCAAAATGGTGAAAGTTTTGCGGCTACAGTTCGCAAATTGCGATCAATTTGGGGTCACAATAATGCTCCAAAAGAGTCAACTGTAAAGAGATTAATGGATAAATTTGCCGAAACTGGGTCTGTTAGTGATGTAAAGACAACAACGCGCCATCGACCAGGTCGATCGACCGAAAATGTCGCAGCTGTACGTGATGATGTCGCTCAAACTCCATCCACCTCAATTCGACACCGAGCTCAGCAAATTGGTGTCTCCAAATCCACTTTGCAGCGAATTTTGACGAAAGATTTGCATCTTCATGCATACAAAGTTCAATTGACTCAGGAACTGAAGCCAGCTGACCATGGACAGCGAAGGGAGTTCGTTAATTGGGTATTGGAGAGACAACATGAAAATGCTGATTTTGCCGATAAAATCATCTTCAGTGACGAGGCCCATTTTCATCTTGATGGCTTCGTCAATAGGCAGAATTGTCGCATTTGGGGTGAGGAAAATCCTCGAGTGATTCACGAGAAGCAAATGCATCCTCAACGTGTCACTGTGTGGTGTGGTTTTTGGGCTGGAGGAATCATTGGACCTTTTTTTTATGAAAATGAGGCAGGTCAAGCGCAAACAGTCAATGGTGTTCGGTATCGTGAAATGATAACCAGTTTTTTCTTGCCTAGAATTGAAGAAATGAATGTGGAGGGCACGTGGTTCCAACAAGACGGCGCCACATGTCATACAGCCAGAGAAACAATTCAATTGCTGCATCCCGGTCGTGTTATTTCGCGTTTTGGAAATCAGAATTGGGCGCCTAGATCGTGCGATTTAAAACCATTAGATTTTTTTCTTTGGGGTTTTTTGAAGTCGATGGTTTACCCGAATAAGCCGACGACGACTCAAGCCTTAAAAAAGGAAATTGGACGCTGCATTAATGAAATACCGCAGCATTCATGCAAAACGGTCATTGAAAATTTCATTAAAAGATCGCGTGCATGCCAGCAAAGCCGCGGCGGCCATCTGCACGATATATTGTTCCATACATAACCTCATTCTGTCTACTTTACGATATAATAAAGTTTCACGATTTTTTTTATATATCTGTGTTTTATTTAAAATTTAAAAATTGCGTTCTTCTTGGGACACCCTTTATAAGTATCCCAGCAAAAATAAATGGTAGTCATTCTGTGACTATAACTTCTTTCATTGCTTCCTAAACTTTAGTTGACATTCTTTTATGATTTTTTGGTGTTATTCTAAGGCACTTCCAAAAGCATTCATGTGTTCATATTTAAAATGCAGTGATCTGGATATAAACCCGATGCATATCTTAAAATATTACTCTTCATTACTTCTAAAGCATAAGTTATAGTATATCGTATATTTTTTTGAATCTAAAGCATTTATTCAAATTGAGAAAATAATTCTGATGAACTTTTTAAATTTTTGATTAAATAATTTTTTATATTTTAGTTTAAAATTTCATGAGGGTTAGAATTTATGCAGTTTTGCAATTTTTATAAATGTTTTGAAAAATCAAGAAAAATAGATTTTTTTTTG
This sequence comes from Eustalomyia histrio, assembly GCA_949748255.1. Classification (NCBI taxonomy): domain Eukaryota; kingdom Metazoa; phylum Arthropoda; class Insecta; order Diptera; family Anthomyiidae; genus Eustalomyia; species Eustalomyia histrio. Next base: position 82,540,993 of record OX456523.1, on the reverse strand, counting down.
CCTTTAATTGAAACTAGCTGGCCTGCCATTTGCATTTTTCAGCCTCAAATATTTATGACGACACAATCTGTGCATGTTTGCATTATGTATTTTAATACCACATCATTTCCAGTTTTAATTCAGAATTTACCAAAATAATTTTAAAATTGTGTAAAAATTATTTCAATTTGCCCAAAAATGTTTTAAAATTGTGCAAAAATTATTTAAAATTGTTGTTTAAAATTATCTAAAAATGTTTCAAAATTGTACAACCAGTTTTTAAATCATCCAAAAATATTTTAAAATTTTTCTAAAAATGCAATAAAATTTTTGAAAAATGTTTCAAAAATAATTTTTCACTTATACATATGTAATTATTTATTTGTTAATAAAGAGTATTTGTATATCAATGCATACATTTCGCTTCTTTAAACTTATTTTTCTGCATGTTTATGAATTAATTTTCATCAAAGATTAAATAATACAAAGTATATGAACATTTTCCACTCATGCATCAGCATACCTAATCATTGTATTATCATTGCTTCCTTAGAGTAAAGTATGAGTAATGCTAGTAGCTACATTTGAATACTTCCATCCTATGACACGACAATGTTAAATTCATCGATGAAACCATCAGAAAAGAAGTGATGCCTTTGCCATAGTAGTGATGCTTTTATTGCTTCTTTGGCAGCTTCATTTTTGCTGGGTATTGTTAATGTTTTGATCATGGTAATATTTTTGGTATTTAATGGAATTTTACTTCCTTTGTGTAATTATCGAAATTATATATTATATCTATTTATTTTTATGTATTAGTGGACAATGATTTGATATGTTTGGAAAAATTAATTAAAATGGAAAGTATCCATGCACTGTTAAGGGTGTTGTGTAAAAAGTATACGTAAAATACTTTTTCCATTCGTCCCAATCGTTTTTGGATGCGTGAAATTAATATAAAATGTTCTACTAATGATTTAGCTATCGTTTCGGCGCTTTTATTAGTTACTGGTATTGCCACTAGAAATTTAGTAAGATCGCATATTATAGTTACAATATATTGATTTCCGTTTTCTGATACCATATCTATTATAAGCATTTCAAAGGGTTTCTGCGGTGTTGGGGTGATAATCATATCCGGTTTTATGTGTCTTGTGGTTTTATTGGTTTGACATTGAACACATTTATTGAGGTATTGGTTCACATCTTAAGTAGTCTAGTTGTTTCAGGATGTCCTCCGAAAATGGGGTTGTCATGGAATTTTTCTAATATATATTTTTGTTCATCCTTTTCAGTTATTATGTATATTTTGGGTGTAAGCGCTATTTGTAATTTGCTTAAATGTTGATTCGCTTTCTGTTTTAAATTTTTCAATTGATACGAGGCTAAATAAATTTAATTTTCTACTTATTGCTACCATTTCAAGGATTGGAAAAAATTGAGCTAGATCGATATTTCCATTAGCAACAGTGTTTTGTACATTAACTGTTGGTGCTAGCACTTGTTTACCTCGTTTGAAATAAAGTGTTGGAACACTCCTATCTATATTTAGCTTAAGCTTGACCCACTTTTTTACGCAATAAAAGCCAATAGTTTAAAAAACCCTAGGCCTTTCAAGAATTACTTTTCTATTTTCTCGTCGGTTATGTTTCCCGATTGTGTACACGTGCCATAAAAGCTTTTTTTACCGAAGGTATGGACATAATATCATTGAGGGCAATACGAGACAGCGCGTCCGCTCCTGTATTTTCTTCTTCCCTTATGTGTTCTATAACATAATCATACTCTTCTAGTTCCAGGCGGATTCTCGTTAATCTGCTGGAGGGGTTCTTCAAAGAATATAAATATGTTAGTGGTTTGTGATCACTACGTACTATAAATTTCTTTCCATATACATAAGGCCAAAATGTTTGAGTGCCCATTGGATCGCTATTAATTCCTGTTCTATTAGTGCTTTGTTTAATTTCCCGGTTATAAATGCACGTGACGCATATGCTATTGGAAGCTGTATACCATATTTTTCCTGCGATAATATTGCACCACAAGCGATTTTACTCGCATCGGTTGTTATGTAAAAAGATTCGTCAAAATCTGGGTATTGCAGAATTTTTGGAGAAGTGCTGAAAGGCTTGCTCGCAGTAAGTAGACCATATGAAAGGCTCTTTCTTTCTAGTCAGTTTAGTTAAATGAACAGAGTAGAATGCAAAATGTGGTATGAAGCGTCTGTAATAATTACAGAAAGCTACAAATCGACGAACTTCGTCCCCATTTGTCGGTTTGGGGTAGTTTCTAATTTACTCATATTTGCTACAGTCCGGCAAATTACCCTTGTCGGTACATCTATGACCCAAATATGTAACCTCATATCTGAAAAAAGTGCATTTATCTGGATGCAGCTTTAAGTTACAATCCCTGCATCTTTGGAAAACAATTTCCAGGTTCTTAAGAATGTGTTTTTTGAACATCCTGTGACATTAACATCATCCATATGTATATATGTAAAAGTTTTCGAATGTGCTAAGCCTGAAAATGCTAGATTCAATTTGGGGCTAGTTTCAAATCCTATGGTAAACGTGTGAAATGAACCATTATCCGTTGAGAACGAAGTAATGTCTCTGGATTTTTAGTTCAATCCGATTTGATGAAATCCAGAGGTCGAATCCAAACAGCAAAAAATTATGCCCTTCTCAATAATTGGTCCAAAATGTCCTCAATTATTGGTAACGGAAATTTGTCTGTTATGAGCTTTTTATTTATCTGGCGATAATCAACTACTAAACGCCATCGTCTGTCAGGGTTACTTGGCAATGATTTCTTTGGTACGAACATAATAGGGCTATTATAGTTGGAAGCTGATGGTTCGAATATTTCGTCTCGCACTAGCTTTTCAACCTGCCTCGTTATTTCATACTTTGTGAGTGTGGTGTACGATAATTTTTAATGTATACAGGATTATGATGAGACACCCTTAATTTTTGAGTATTTTATTTGATCACTTTCCAAAGCAAAAATATCAATATATTTTGAACACAACTGAATAAATTCAGATTTTAAAATTTCAGGAAAATGTTCCCTTAATTTTTTCAAAATTGTTGGACGTATCAAGAATTTCATAATCAGAAAGTTTCTCATGCTTAATTGATACTTTACTTAAAAAATTATTCTCAGAATTCGTGTTTACTATTCTAACGTATGGGGAATTTCTAGACACTATGCTGCCTGCTACATATACTCCATCTTGAATTATTTGACTTGGCACTTGTAAATCAGAAACCTCGTTGCCAATTGTTATAGCTCTGAAAACTTCTGCCCGAGCTGGTAGTGTCTTTGCACCATCGTCCAGACTTTCAAGTATTAAAATATTAATGGGATAATCTAAATTATATGGTCTTAACGAAAGTAAATTCGAGTTTGCATCTTGTCTATATTGAAAAATAACATTGTATGCTTTGAAAAAGTCTAATCCCAATATACCCTGAAATGGTGTATTAATGATCCACGCGTGGTGAGGGAGTTATTGCAAAACCAAAGGTTGCGATTGGATTTATTATATTTACTATATATATTATATTAAATATCACAAGTTTTACAAATTCAATGTTGCTTTGTTAGCCTTTCAAAGACACATGTATTATAGATAAGGTATGTTTAGGGTTTAACGAAGAAATTATAATGCAAATTATTTTACAGTACACAGTGAAAATAAATGTACAAGTTTTCGAGGATAATTCAAAACCAATAAAGTAATTCAGAAAAAGTAATAGAAATTTGTTGAAGTGGCTTCAACATAGTGCCCCTGTTGCAGAGATCTGCAAAATAAGTTAAGATGCTTAAAGTTCGCGGCAACTACCAAAAAGCATCCATCCAAATGCGGTACATTGTTCGACATGTAAATAGGTACAAGGTTGGAAGAACCCAGCACGTAAAATATTTGATGTTGCTTCAGCTCCGATCAAAATTTCAATATAAATAGGGTTGTCATATTGTCGATCAGCCAGATCGAGATGTCCAAACGTTTTTCGTATACGGCTATCATTGACTGGTTGTTGTAAAGGAATATTTAGCTAGGCACGAACTTGACATTGCAGGTTTACTTGTTGCTGAGAAAAAAATCTAGATTGTAATACAACATGGCAGTATTCCTCACCATTAGCCTTGATAGTTGGCAGTTTGTTGCTACGGCCAAAGTTTTATAAAATGATTGATTGGCTACTCCGTTATTTAGGATAATCCGAATGAGCTGGTGCGTCTAGTGGCTTGTGAATTCGAGGTAGCTGGTTTTGATGGAGGTTGTTTTGATTGGAGGTTGTTTCGGCTGCGGAACATGCAACTTAGAATGATGCTTTTTGTTACAATAACATAGTTGCACAATTTTTGTGATGTACTCCAGAAAAAAGGATGTGTTTTGCACAAGCAGTTGAAGCAAAACTTGTGTCTGCGGATTGCGTCTTGGCGGCTTTTTACGTTTATTGATTGAAAAACTTTACCATATTGGATCGGAAGAGTGCGATAACACAGCGGACACTGCGGTTTTTGATCCATTTTGTTGCTGTGAATTAAATTAGAGATACAAATTTAAATATATGTAAAATGTTATATCAGTGAAGAGATACAATACAAATGAACTGTGATTTGTAAAACGTTTTCAAATTTGGCTCTATAGGTATATAGGAAAGAGACACAATTTTACGATTGGACGTGTAATTGTGCCGTTTTGAGTAAAGACAAGGACCCTTGAAACTACGATGAACAAACTACAAAATTTTTAGCCACGCATGATGCCATGATGCCAAATGACGAGACTACAAAAAATTCTTAGGCGACACCATGAAATTCTTAGGCGATTTACAGAAACATTCAGCCTCTAGCAATGGTACAACCACAAGTACAGTGATTGTGTTGTGCTACATGTTTGAATTTTTTTTTCCTAACATTCAACAATATTATTATAACAAACAAATTATTAATAATTTAAAAACAAATGTATATTTGATTTTTTTGCTTGACAACAAACAAAACAATGGTATACGTGAGTATGAAAGAGGCAAAATATATAAAATGGGTTTTTTTAATGCAGGTAAAAAAAAACAAATTGTTGTTTTGTGTTGTTTGTCCCTTGCTTACTTCTGTTTACCGATGTTTTGTGTTTAGTATTACCGTTTTTTTCGTGTTTAGTATTGTTTGGCATTTCATAATGGAAAGACCTACGCCTGAACAACGTTTACAAATCGTTCAACTTTATTACGAAAATTCACGTTCTGTGAGGAATGTGTTTCGTGCATTTCGCTCAACTTATGGTCAACATAATCGGCCTACTGAGCGTACTATTCGCAACACCATCACCTATTTTAAGACCCAGCATTCATTATTGGATAATATTCGACCGAATAGACCACGTGGTGTGGTTTGTGGGCCGGTGGAATCATCGGTCCATATTTCTTTAAAAATGATGCCGTTGCGAACGTAACCGTCAATGGCGACCGTTATCGTGCCATGATAACCGATTATTTGATGCCTGAAATTGAAGCTCGTGATCACGGCGACATTTGGTTTCAACAAGACGTTGCCACTTCGCACACATCGCATCAATCAATGGATTTATTTAGAGAACACTTCGGTGTGCACATAATTTCACGTTTTGGGCCGGTCGATTGGCCACCAAGATCGTCTGATATCACACCGTTTGACTTTTTCCTGTGGGGATATGTTAAGTCTAAAGCTTATGCGGATAAACCCGCTTCGATTCAGGTCTTGGAGGAAAGCATCACGCGTGTCATTCGCCAGTTACCAGTCGAAATGCACCACCGAGTCATCTAAAATTGGCCTCAACGGATGGACCATCTGCGACGTAGCAACGGCCAACATTTGGTAGACATAATCTTCAAAAAATAAATGCCAAAGAATGTTCTTTCAAATGATAATAAACATTCCCCATTAAATTTGAATTTTCTGTTTTTTTTTCTTTAAAAAAGTAGGGAACCTCGAAATGGATCACGCTATATTTGCTAGTTGGTAGCGTGCTAGCTTATCAGTGCGGGGTCGTGGGTTCAATTCCCACCAGAGGCTCTGGTCTGTTTTTGATACAACGAGCCTATAGTCTTTGTTGCTAGTGCTCGGTTAGGGTATTAGGATATAATTTATAATTTTATGATTAATATAAATAAAATATATAAAAAAATTTCCTTGAAAAAACAAACCGTTAACATATTTACATACAAGTTTTCATAATTTCATCATTTAAAATCAAAATGAAAGAAAACATTTAATTAATATTTAATTTACAAAACGCTAATTTCGGGCATGAATTTATGAATTCCTATGCCAGATGAATATATTAGCTTAATATATAAAAACCTCCTATGGGTTTCGGATGTGTTGATGCAGTCAAATTTTATGGCAGTTTTTAATTTCCATTTTTAAACAATATTTCAACAATTTATCTTAGATAAATTCAGTCTTTGGACATTTACAATGAATATCTATGAAGAATTTTATTTTTCTTTTGTAAAAAATTTGACCTGCCACTTGCGCTACAACCCTTTCTAGAGGCTAAATGTTTCTCTAAATTGTGGTGTCGGCTAAAAATTTTTTTGTAGTGGCACCATTTGGCAGCATGGCATCATGGGTGGCTAAAAATGTTGTAGTTTGTACATCCTGGTTTATAGGGTCTTGATTTAAGTACTTAAGATCCCGTTTGAGTAGACCTTTTTTGGCATTTCTTATAAAAAAATACTTTAAATATCCATGTAAATAGCAAATAAAGTATTGGTCAAAAAATTAATATTTTAGATGGACAAAAATTTAACTGTACTCACACAGCACCAAACATTATACATTCTAACTAACCTTATACATACATTCGACTACGAAAAAAATCGTCCGCACCGAGACCATGGACATAATTTTGTTGCATAAGCTTATTTGCTGTCTGCTCTTATCTGATTTCGTAGCCTGAAAGAGAAATTAAGACAACAGTGAACATAATGTGAGTAATTTTGTCAAAAAACTTACCCAGCAAAACTTTGGTTATGTGTGCGATAAACTAATGCATTACCTTGTAATGTGTACTTCTTACCTATGTCAATATTTTTCAATATAAAGTAACAAGTTACCGATAATTGGATACATAATGCATTACTTTACAATGTATACTCCTTCCTATATCATTATAATTAATAAAATGTATTTAATTACCGTTATTTGGATACATAATGCATTACTTTGTAATGCATTCAGAATCATTATGATATATAAGGTAATGAGTTACCAATAGTTGGTTAAATAGTGCATTACTTTGTAAGGTATACTCTTACCTTCAGAAATATTTTGAAATATAAAGTAATAAGTTACAGATAGTTGGTGACGTAATGCATTACAATTTAACATAAAATAATGACTAAGAACTGATAAATTAATTGAAATCATACCTAGCATAAAAATCAATAATTGATAAATAATTTGTATCCCATCCCATCTATATTGGAGAAAACAAGTAAAAAATGGCTTAAATTCGACTGTGCCAATTCTTTGAATACCCTCCGCCTATATCTTAAAAATGTTTTCTACTGTTTTTGATACAAATATATAATGTATAAAACTTTTTATGTAAAATTATAGTGGTGGAAAAAGGTTATTGCGGTAATAAACTTTTTTAGATGCGAAAACAAATTTTCTTGAGGTAAAAAAAAATTTTTTAAGGTGAAAAAATTTTTTTAAGGTAAAAAAAATTTTTTGTGGTGAAAAAAATTTCTTATGGTGAAAAAAAATGTTACTGGTGAAAAAATTTTTGAGGTGAGAAACATTTGAGGTGAGTACAATATATTATTCAATACAATATATTATTCAATATCCAATAATCTGGGTAAAAATTAGTACCCCGCATGCGTCTTCGCGCCGTGATCTGCATTTCAACAGACAGACAGGCGGACATCGCTAAATCGACTTAAAGTTGCTTAAGGATCACGAATATATATACCTTATGTGGTCTTAAACCTATATTCCGACATATTAACAAGTAAGAGCGGCTAAATTCGAATCTTATATACCCTTCACCATGGTTGGGAAAAAACTGAACTTTATATATGGACATATATGAAATGGACAGATTTATATACGGACGCCTTTAAGAGGAAATTAACCATTTAGTTTGGAGATAAAACTTGGACTCGGGAAGATTTATGGTTCCAGAAAATAGGTATTTTAAAAAAATTTATGTTTTGGGCATAACTTTTTTGTATCTGAACCGATATTTCCGAGTTTTTCAGCAAATATGTTATACTAAAGATTTTCGATCTTTTGCTATATAAGACGTATCCATAGGTCATAATACAGCTCTAGAATAGTGTTTGTTGTTTGTGTATAAAAGGTGAAGAGGTGAAAGAAAAGAATTTCAACAAATCGTTGAAAGAAATCACTAGAACTGCATGTGTTTTATTTCTACAAAATAGTTTGATTTAGCTGGCAAATTTGCATTTGGGATTTTATTTCGCTTTTTTATTAGAAATATTTGTAATTTCTTTAGCTTAATTTTAAAAATTTGAAGGAAAATAGTTTATAATTTTTTTTATAAATTATTATAAGTTATGACCTAAAATAGTTGCACTCAAAGGTAAATTATGTATAAAATGTTCTTAATATGTGAGAAATAAAATGGTTTAAAAATCTTTTTATAAATTCTTTTAAATCGGAGCAAAAAATAGAAATAAAACTGTTTGTATTTTGTTTGTATCAGAGGGTTTTTATACAAATTTTGATGTTTTTAGGCTATTTATGGATTATTTAATTATTAATATAAAATTTTATTTAAATTAATTATTAAATGTAAAAAAAAACAAAAAATAAACAAAAAAAAAATCTTAACGAACCCGCGACCCTTCCACCTGTGGTGAAAGGTATAAAAACGTTTGTATTTTGTTTGTATCAGAGGGTTTTTATAAAAATGTTGATGTTTTTAGCCTATTTATGGATTATTTAATTATTAATATAAAATTTTATATAAATTAATTATTAAATGTTAAAAAAAACCAAAAATAAGCAAAAAAAAAAAAGTCTTAAGAAAATAATAAAAAAAAATGTACAAAAAAAAGTGAATTGACCTGACCGAGATTTGAACCTCGAACCCCGCGGCCTTAGAGAAAAAAAAAGTATTTGTGACACAGCGTCTAGACAACTGAGCTATTGAAGCTCACACAAAATCATCGTCAATAGAGGTACATATATAAAAGTATTCGTTCATTAGAGATTTGTTTAGTTTTTATTTAAATGACAAATCTTTATATGTGTGTTGTTTGTGTATAAAAGGTGGAGATGAAAGAAAAGAATTTTAATTATTAATATAAAATTTTATATAAATTAATTATTAAATGTTAAAAAAAAAACAAAAATAAGCAAAAAAAAAAGTCTTAAGAAAATAATAAAAAAAAATGTACAAAAAAAAGTGAATTGACCTGACCGAGATTTGAACCTCGAACTCCGCGGCCTTAGAGAAAAAAAAGTATTTGTGACACAGCGTGTAGACAACTGAGCTATTGAAGCTCACACAAAATCATCGTCAATAGAGGTACATATATAAAAGTCTTCGTTCATTAGAGATTTGTTTAGTTTTTATTTAAATGACAAATCTTTATATGTGTGTTGTTTGTGTATAAAAGGTGGAGATGAAAGAAAAGAATTTTAATTATTAATATAAAATTTTATATAAATTAATTATTAAATGTTAAAAAAAAACAAAAATAAGCAAAAAAAAAGTCTTAAGAAAATAATAAAAAAAAAATGTACAAAAAAAAGTGAATTGACCTGACCGAGATTTGAACCTCGAACTCCGCGGCCTTAGAGAAAAAAAAGTATTTGTGACACAGCGTCTAGACAACTGAGCTATTGAAGCTCACACAAAATCATCGTCAATAGAGGTACATATATAAAAGTCTTCGTTAATTAGAGATTTGTTTGGTTTTTATTTAAATGACAAATCTTTGTATGTGTGTTGTTTGTGTATAAAAGGTGGAGATGAAAGAAAAGAATTTTAACACATGGATGTGTTGTTACGCTCAAAATTCTACATACATATTAAACAAAGGGATTTTACTGGAAAAATTAGAGGTAGTCCTGGTTTTTTGCTAATATCTCAGCCATTTATTAACCGATCTGTCTGATTTTTAATAGCAAACAGAAATGGATCACATGTAACAGAAATAAAAAAGAATCAAGTCCTCATCATGTCTGGGTTCTTCGGAAAACCCATTTCAACACACAGACGGACATCGTTAAATCAACTTCGCTCTTCATAAGGACCCAGAATATATATACTTTATAGGGTCTAAGATCAATATTGTAGAAATTACAAACGGAATGACAAACTTATATATACCCTTCCACCTATGGTGAAGGGTATAAAAACGGAATGACAAAGTGACAACTGATATAAAATCTTAGCAATAAGTATTACAAAGCGGCTTATAATTAACAGCTCAAAATTACTCATCGCCGAGCTTATGTTGAATTTTTTTGGTTTTTCTCATAATTTGTTAAAATTTATTTAATTCTTTTAAATTACATCATGTTTTGTTTGATTTTTTTGTGTCACCTTTTTTATAATTGTCAAACGAAAATGACAGCTGAGGTTTATGTAATAGCAATAATTGATAACGAATATTGCCGGAGAATTACTGCAACATAAATTGCCGGCAATAAATATTTACGAAATCGAGATAAGATAATTTTGACGTTTGCTGCAATATATGTCCACATTTGTCTCCATTCCAGACTAAGGGTTGTGCATTTATTTATATTGCACCACTGTAAAATCTAAAAACTACTGCCATCTATTGCTAACAAGCATTTTTAGTTTCAGAAACTCTAGCATTCGTGTTTTTTATTAGTTTGTATTTGTGTAGAAAAGCCTATATTGGTTTGAAAAATTAAAGATTTTAAGTGGAATGTTATAGATAAAAATGAAAAGTCAAAGTAACCAATTAATGTTAACCTCTTCGTAATCATATTGGTAACCAATTATTTTTTACCCCCTATCTGCAAAAAGGTAACCCATTACATTTAATTTTTTAATAAGCATAATTGTAAGAATGAACCCATTACTTTGAGGCTCATCGCCTGAAAAATTCATCAATGAAGTAAGGTGTAAAGTAATCCATCGGCTCCTATCGCTATACATTACTTTAACCATTATTTGGTAATGTGTGGTTTTGCTGGGTACCAAAACTAATGAGTTTCCAACTCCTTTAAAGCCACGATTCGCATAACAAATAAGTTTCCATAAAAATTATTTAACAATATTAAAAACTTTAAATAAATATCTAAATATAAAAATCTTGATACTGTGTTTTTGATGTTTAAATCAAACAAATAAATCAAATTAACAAATAGAAAATGAGAAAATGGAAATGATCATTAATGGAAAAGTATATGATATACAATTAAATGTATGATTCCATATATGATGCATATACGTACATACAGTTATGTGCGAAAAAATAGGGACACTTGCATGCAACAAATTTAAAGTAAAAAAACACACTTACATTTTGGAAAGAAACTAACAATATTATATTTAGATTATAGTACAACCACAACTCTTCATTTTAAGCAACAATTCAAACTTTGTTGTTGCAATTGAAAAAAACAACATTAAAAAGTATTATAATTTCCTGTAGTCGAATGTGAATAAAAATAGGGACAGTAAGAAAATTGTTTGAAATATTATTTGTGTTTTATATTTTTTATTTTATATTGTCCAATTCAAATTATAAATCTTCGGATTTACTATTTTTTCAATAAAACCCAAAACAAACCAACAAAAAAAAATCCATACGTAAACGGAATCCAACTCCGATTACGTACCGTTTACCATCCATTACCACGTTTTAATTTTGGCCTTTTATAAAGTTTAATACCTGATATAAATAAAAAGCAAATTAGTTTATGTTTAGCTGATAATATTTAAAATGTAAAAAGTACTTTTTGATTAGCCGCAAAAAAGTACTTCAAGTCACTGGTTGTGCACCCTAGTTTGCATTCATGCAATTATAAATTTAACAGATATATATTCTATTCTATTTGGCTCCATATTTATATTTTTATAGAAGCAATAAACAACACCGTTTGTTACGGAATCTAGACTGATGAAAAACGGTGGAGTCCATTTTAACAGCACGGAAACGGTTACAGCAAACGGGGTAAAAACGTAGTGTTTTCGAAAATCCGAATATGCGGTCCGTTAAAATTCCGTTTATGTACAAGTTTGTTGGATACGTGTTTTACGGACGTAAACGTGTCGCACAATCCGGATTCATGACTCCGTATGTGTTGGAGAGTTCGTAAAAATGTTTCTTGTGAAGTTAAAAAATGTTCTTGAATTTACATGCATTCAAACATGTTAAATAAAAATACTTATCTATTGTGCATTTATTTTATGTTTTTTGCATTTTTCACCACCAACACTTAAGTTTACTTATCAATTCTTCAATTCAGAATGCTTGTTCTGATCGTTATAATGCCGGCAATTAAAACAGTCATGCAAATTTTGGTAATCCAGAGCTGATTAACAAATTTTGTACAACGAACTACATACATCTATGAAAAAATTAAATTAACAGTGTTTTCAAATCAACGTAATAAAAACGCGTATATAAAAATCTTTACTGTTAAATAAAATTTAAAAACACAGAAAAAACAATTTATATTTTTGATTGCCAAAAAAGTTACCAAAGTGAAAAAAAAGTTCACATCTCCACATTGGGAAAAAAATAACCAATTTTGGTTAAAAATAACCAAAAACGGCAACACTGGCTGAAACATCAAAAATAATTATCAGGTGTTTAATAACCTAAGCGTTTAAGCTATATTTAAAAATATTTTATGGAAATGAGTAATTTTCCAAAACAATATATATTGAATCTTATGTATGCAATATGATTCATTTATTTTTTGATTCTAATCATTACTTTTAGAATATTTCCAACTCTTAGGATTATAGAAATATATTTCATTTATAATACTTATTTGTTTTAAACAAAATCATTTTTTCAGCTCATTTAGTGAGAAGAAAATATAAAAATAAAATATAAATATTGCTAGAAAGAATCTTAGCATCAGTGTTTCAGTTTTTTTTAAAGGTTTTATTCCCAAATATTGATTTTTCATCCCCAAAATCCCCTAATTGTTGTTTCCTGGTCCCCAAAAATCCCCAAAATGTTTTAAACCAAAATTATTGATTTTTAAATTAATTTAAAATAATACATATTATTGTAATGTAAATTTATTTTATTTGTATTTATGACAAATTTAAGATAAAGAGAACTAATTATTTTAATCCAATAACGCCCAACATATTTTTTTCGAATCTGATACTGAATTTTGGTTGAGATTTTGGAGGTTAGTAGTAAGTACCAAATCCAAATCTTGTGAAAAAATCACTAAGTGAAAATGGATTAATATCGAGGGTTTACTAACGCAACCTCGTATCTCATAAAATACTACTTTTGAGGAGAGACAAAAAAAAAAAACACGTTTTACAACAAAATCGTGACATTTTTAATATATTTTTTAATTTAAAAAGTAATGAGTTTAAAAAAAAATAAAAAATGACACAAATTTATTATAAAACGTTTTTCTCTCCTAAAAAGTAGTAGTTTTTGAGATACAAGATTGAGATAGTAAACCCTCGATTTGTATAACACAAATTTGTCTAGCTTGAAACTATTCACAGCTGTAAAGTTGGAACAGTATTGATCATTTGGGTATTGAGTTCTCAATACTTATAAAAATTTAATCAACACTTCCAGAGTTGTATATTTATGTATATATTGTTACGATTTTACTCTTTATAAAATCGTTGATTTATTTACCTTTTAAATAAATCGAGTTCTTTCTATATTGCAAATAATAAACACTGTTTGAAATTATTTATAGCTCTATTTATTTATAACAGGTACTAAAAATTACAGGTAAACACTTTAATAGCACACTTTATTTACACGGTGTAGATAGACTAAACGTTAGCCACACTTTAGTTCTTCACACTTAGCGTTTTACTTATTAACTGAACTACTTTGCCACCTTGCTGGTGTTTTTATATATGCGGGTTAAAATAACTAGAATATGGCAGCACCGTCTGGAAGCTGCATACTGGCAACTTTGAGAATATTCTTTTTCAGTTTGACATAAGAAACATTAATTATGTTGAAGGGTTGACATTTAATTGTTTTACATCTCAGGGCTAACATATGTATGAGGATTTGTGTTTCTACGAGTAAATAGAATTTCTGTAACAATATGTTAGGCGTAATTTAGTCTAAAAAATATTATAAAAATGTAGAACTGTTTTTGGTATGAAAATATAACCCCGTTTTATATTAAATGTTATGAGTATTGAGCAGAATAGAATTAATACTTAAAATTATTGAGATGTATCGAATTTTCAAAAGTATGCACATTTTACAACTCTGCACTGCTACCACCAATTCTAAAATATTATTAGGATTGAAAAACTAATAAAAATTAAAAGAGAAGAAAATATTTTATCCCCAAAATACCCTTAAATTTCTTTGTCATCTCCAACAAATCCCCGGGTCCCTAAACGGAAATTTTTATCCCCATGCAAGAAGTAAAATCCCCAATTTGGGGATAAATCCCCTAAACTGACAGCACTGCTTAGCATTTTCTTAAATATTCGATATAAATATGAATTTAAATGCAATTGAAATGGAAATGAAAGACAAATACATTTTTATAAAGTATAGATGAATGATTCTTTTTTTCGATTCATTTTATATTACTCAATTCGGTTTATATTAAACTAACATACGTACGAGTATGAAGCAATAAATGACTTGACTGAATAAATCTTAAAGTGGATGGATGGATGGTTTGTTGGTTGGAAACGTAGCAATAATAAAAGTACAGCAGGGAAAGAAAAAATTTTATGTGGTTCAATGATTAGACTTAATGGTAGAATAAGGAATATTGAGTATACCTTATAAACACAAGGTGATGGGAGAATATAATGAAGACAATACGTTTATGCTTATGTTCGTATAAGTGTGAGATACACAAAAAAACAATATTAAACTAAAGTTTTGCAGTTTTCTTTTAAAATACTAAAACAAAGAACGAATAAAAGAACAAAAGAAAGTTTAAGGTAAAGTATCATGAGTTCAATATTTCCATATTGATGACCAAATGGTCAATTGTTCTGCTCAATAACTTTTTGTTGGCAAATGATTCACAACAATGGCAACATACTCGTATATACAATTTAATGCACACATACATTATAACAATAAATGTTTAGAGATTCCTATGTTTTTTGTTTTTATTGTAACTTTTTTGTTTTTTGCACAAATGTTGGAATATGAAAACAACACATTTAATATGTTAACTAACATAGAAATACAATACCAGATCATAGCAATCTGAAGAACTTATAAAAGCTGGGGGCCAGATCTGGAGAAAACGGGGGGAAAGCAATTCGCCATGCAGTCTTAAATTTTTCTGATACCAAGGATAAATGCGCCGCATAGTGCTTTGTTTTATAAACAAAAATCAAAAATAAAATGTTGGTCATGAATATTGAAAAATAATATATTTTTGGAAAGATTATAAGGCAACTAAAAAATAAAAAAAAAAAAATTCTGGTTTGATTCTTTTTGGCTCCATGAGAGGGCGCTAAACTGGGACAATTTTAAGCAATAATGGTATAACAAAAATGTGGCTACATCTTTCATCAATTTAAAAAGATGTTAGCATCTTCCCATAACAATTATACAGGCCAAAAATTCTACATCTTTCTACATCATTTTGTTCCATTTTGAATCTTTCGTTATTTTAAGTGTCATCACTAAAAAAATGACATTAAAAAACTAATTTCTTTGTGCTATCACTAGCACATTGCAGGAAATAAGCAAAATAAACTTATTCAACAAACGAAAATGAGTGTCACATGTAAGTATTTCTTAATTTTAAATATTATATTATTCGTTTAAATTGAGTTTAAGACCTTTTTACAAAAAAAAAAAAGATTATTTATTTTTTCTTCCAATTTTTCGTCTCTACATTGGGTGACTTCTTCAGGGAAATAATATAATTTTTTAAACAATTAAAACTTCGAACAATAATCTTAAAGTCAGTGTCCTTCTGAGTAAAACAAGCTCTTATTCGTGTAAATCGGTTAAAAAATGACAATGTTATAGTACTTTTTCTAAACAACGAAAACCCGGTTTCGATTATATTATTCAACAAAAGAAATAATTTAAAGTACGAACTATTTTTTTTAATTACGTTTATTTTTTAAAAATCTTTACTTAATCTACTACGTTAGTAAGGCAACCAGCAGATATTCGCTAGCATTCTGATCTGACTTTTTCCTTCGAACCGCTTTTCCATTGTTGATAGCTCTTGGTGGAAGCGTTCGCCTTGCTCGTCTCTAAATTGACCCAGATTTTCTGGGAAGAATTTCAAGTGAGAATGCAAAAAATTATTGATTGACATTCTGCATCCCATTTCTCCATACGCCTCTAGAAATTCACTAACACACTCAACTTTTAATAAATCAAATGATTTTTATTAACACTTAGCTTATAACACAATTATATATATTGGTTAGCTTTTCTAAAAAAAGAAACATGTTGTTTTTTGAAGCTGCACCACTAATACTAACTAGTAAACCACTTTTTTGCAAGTATGAAAAAAAAGGAACGGTATTATTACAAATATAATTTAAATAATGCCTTATTTACAACCTATACAGAGTGGATTTTCTTTATTTCTCATTCGAACGTATGTCTTGTTAGTATCATACTCGTATAATAAGTCCTAAAGCTAGAACTGTAATTGACCTAAGTGCCTTAAGTTGGCTTTGACATATGCCGAACTTGAGTAACAATATAAAGTAAAAACAAAAAATTTTTAATTTCTTTGTTAATTGAAACGCAAATAATAAAACAAAAGCCAAGTTTAATTGGCTTTTAATGGCAATTCGTTAACAAAAATAAGGAATTCTAATATCTCTTGATTAGAAAAAGTACTATAACTTTGTCAATTTTTAACCGATTTACAAGAATAAAAGCTTGTTTTACTCAGAACAACACTGACTTTAAGATTATTGTTGTTTTAAAAGAAGATTCGAAAAAAACGCTCGTAGAAAATGAAAAAGTTTTTAAAAAAATTAAAAATTTTATATTATTGAAAAAATCTCTACACATTTATATAAATAGTATACGAGAAGTATATATATTTCGAAAGAGCGCGTTCATTTCTAACCGTTTCGAAATCGGTTAAAAAATGACTGAGTAAGAAAAGTTTAAGTGCGGCAGTCCAAAAAAATACTCTTTTCCCCATATCTCGAAATTTTGAGGGTATATTGCAACTTATAAAACCGGTTATATAATACACTCAGCTACACTAGGTCATTTCGCAAGTTCTTATTCAGTGTAGCACCGTATTATTATAACAAATAAATTATTAATAATAATAAAAACAAATGTATATTTGATATTTTTATTTTATTATTTTCTCTATAAAGCTACTTTGATTATTTTCAAAGCGTATAAACTTTTTTGTAAACAAATGATATTTCAAACAATTATAATTAGTTGTTTTATGCATTTGTGCTATTTCATTACCATTAAATGGTAATGACATTTTTTTCATTTGTAAATATTACAAAAAAAATTTAAATGTTTATTATAATGGGTTATTTTAATGTTTTGTGTTTTTGTCTCTTTCATACTCACGTTTAGCTTTGTTTTGTCTGTTTTCTTGGGCAAAAAAGAAATAATCAAATATACATTTGTTTATATAATTATTAATAATTTGTTTGTTATAATAATTAATATTGTTGTTTGTTGTATGTTAGGAAAAAAAATTCAAACATGTATGCATTCACAACTCAATCACTATACCAAGGACCCTTGAAACCAGGATGAACAAACTACAAAATTTTTCGCCCCGCATGATGCCATGATGCCAAATGACGAGACTACAAAAAATTCTTAGGCGACACCATGAAATTCTTGGGCGATTTACAGAAACATTTAGCCTTTAGCAATGGTACAACCACAAGTACAGTGATTGTGTTGTGAATGCATACATGTTTGAATTTTTTTCCTAACATTCAACAAACTACAATATTAATTGTTATTATAACAAACAAATTATTAATAATTATAAAAACAAATGTATATTTGATTTTTTTTTTTTTTGCTTAAGACAACAAAAAAAAAAACAATGGTAAACGTGAGTATGAAAGAGACAAAATATATAAAATGGGTTTTTTTAATGCAGGTAAAGAAAACTAATTGTTGTTTTGTGTTGTTTGTCCCTTGCTTACTTATGTTTACCGATGTTTTGTTTAGTTATCAAAAACGAATACTTAAATATCCATGAGGTAAATATTTATGGAATTTAAAAGAAGTTTTACGATGATGTGTGCAAATTTATGTAGATTTGAAAATAAAAATATTGCCTGACAATTTATAATAGATTTTATGAAAAATTTTGGAAATTTGCATTGTGTGTTACATCATATCATAAATACCACCATTTAAACCTAAATTAAATTTTGTTTTATTTTTTCATGATTTTTAATGGGCTACAACCGCAGTGAATAATGGATGCTAATTGTGCTGGACATAAATATGGTATTTGTTTCTAATTTTGGTTGGTATTTGTTGTATTTAGTTTGTAAAAGTTTTATTATTTTATTTTAAATATATTTGTAAATAAATTTAAAGAAAAAAATTTGCCATTAAAAATTAAAATAATAGGCATTTACACAAATCCGTTTTTTGTTGAAAAAACGGTACCAATACGGACCGAATACGTGGGAAAGTTTTTGTACTCGTTTGGTATGAAATGGTTCTTAAAATGTCTGTAGATAAGCTTATTATTTATGAAAAATTACTTAAAAAATTTACCAATGTACAAAATCTTATTATTAAGGAACGAGTGCATCAATACATATAATACTGGGAATTTAGCTAGGAAATAATTCATCTTTTAAATTAATTGTATGTACCTATTCATATAAGCTAAGAGACTCTCCATAACATAAATAAAAATGCTCTGTTATACCCTTAACCACAGGTGGAAGGGTATATATAAGTTTGTCATGCCAATTGTAATTTCTACCTTAGACCCTATAAAGTATATATATTCTGGGTCCTTATGAAGAGCGATGTTGATTTTACGATGTCCGTCTGTATGTTAAAATGGGTTTTCCGAAGACCCCAGACATGATGAGGACTTGATTGTTATATATTTCTGTTACATGTGATCCATTTCTGTTTGCTATTGAAAATCAGCCAGATCGGTTGACAAATGGCTGGGATATTAGCAAAAAACCACACCTACCTCTAATTTTTTCCGAAAAATACCTTCATTTAATATGTATGTTGAATTTTACGCATAACAAACACATCCATTTGTTGAAATTCTTTTCTTTCACCCCTTCACCTTTTATACACAAACAACAAACACATACAAAGATTTGTCATTTAAATAAAAACCAAACAAATCTATATTAATCGAAAACTGTTTATGTACTTCTATTAATGATGATTCCGTATGAGATTCAATGGCTCAGTTGTCTAAACGCTATGTCACAAATACTTTTTTTCTCTTAGGTGCGTGATCGATCCCCGTCTATTCAACTTTTTTGTACAATTTTTATTTATATTTTCTTAAAACTTTGTTTTTGTTTATTTATTGTTTTTTTAACATTAAATAATTAATTTAAATAAAATTTTAAATTAATGATTAAATAATCCATAAATAGCCTAAAAACAACAAAATTTTTATAAAAACCCTCTGATACAAACAATATACAAACGGTATATTAATATTTTTTGCTCCGATTTAAAAGAATTTATAAAAAGATTTTTAAACCATTTTATTTCTCATATATAAAGAAAATTTTATACTTAGTTTTTCTTTGAGTGCAACTATTTTAGGTCATAACTTATAATAATTTATAAAAAAAAAAAAAAATTATAAACTATTTTCCTTCAAATTTTTAAAATTAAGCTAAAGAAATTAAAACATTTTTTAATAAAAAAGCGAAATAAAATCCCAAATGCAAATTTGCCAGCTAAATCATACGTTTTTGTAGAAATAAAACACATGCAGTTCAAGTGATTTCTTTTAACGATTTGTAAAAAAATATATTTTTAGTTGAAAATAGTTTTTTTTATATCTAAAAAGATTTTTGACAAAAAAAAATATGACAACACTGATTGGCACTATGTTTGTGGTTGTTGTTCTTTTTTATTTTATTTGTTGAACTTCTTTTCTTTTACCTCTTCACCTTTTATACACAAACAACAAACACATATACATATACAACAAACCAATACGACTTTACGACTTAACATCTGACCAAATGTGGGCAGGGTCCGCGAATTGAGCTGTAATATGACCTATGGATACGTCTTATATAGCAAAAAATCAAAAATCTTTAGTATAACATATTTGCTAAAAAACTCGAAAATATCGGGTCAGATACAAAAAAGTTATGCCCAAAACAAAGATTTTTTTTAAATACCTATTTTCTGGAACCGAGTCCATGTTTTATCACCAAACTAAATGCTTAATTTTTTTTAGAGTTTTATTATTTTTTTCAAGAATTTGAATTTAAAGTTATCAAAAAAAATATTTGTTAAAATTAGGTAAAAAAAAATTATAAAAACAAAAAATTAAGACATACTAAATATGATTTTTTTCTTTATGAACAAAGTTCATAATAATTTTAATCGAATTTATAAAAAAACACTGGAAAGTTAGGAACACTTCAAATAGTAAGTAAGCTTAATATATAATATGAACCTTTAAAATTATGAACAATTTTATAATTATAATTATGAATTTTATTTTTTGTGTCTTTAACTAGTTCTAGAACCCATGCAACTTCAGTGATTGTGATGTGAATACATACATGTTTGAGTTGTGAGGCTAAGTTTTTCTGAAAATCGGCTAAGAATGTTGTGGTCTCGGCAAAGAATTTGTGTAATCGCATCATTTGGCATCATGGCTTCATGGCATTATGAGTGGCTAAAAATTTGGAAGTTTGTTCCTTGGTTCTCCAAGGACCCTTGAAACCAGGATGAACAAACTACAAAATTTTTCGAATTTGCAAAGGAGTCATGTTTGCAGTATCTTTAGTATGTTTTAGGATCAAGTGATTTAAAACAAGTTATAAATGACTTCCGCATATATTGCCAGAACCTGACAATAAGTTTCTAAACAGCTAAATAGACCTATTTAAAAAACTTTAAACATTTTTTCCAACTTAAAGTAACAAAATAAAACACACAGAAAAAACAAATTCATATTATTTATGAATATTTTATAAAAATTTGCTAATGAACTAATTTAAAAACTTTTTCATAAACTCGCGTTGTATTTATGAACAGATCCCTAAAACATACTGTTAAAATTTGTGCACTCATTTATTATGAAATAGTTCTTAAAATATATGTTGACATACTAATTATTTTTGAAAAAGCATTTAAAAAATTTGCCAATGACAAAATCTTATTACTTAGAAACGAGTGAATAAATACATATAATGGTGGGAATTTTGTTAGGAAATAATTTTATAAATTAATTTTATGTACCTATTCATATAAGTTAGGAGACTCCCCATAACATAAATAAAAATGGCGTGTGTATTGTTTTTTCTAAAGTTTTATTATTATTTTTTTCAAGAATTTGAATTTTAAGTTAACAAAAAAGAAAATCATTGTTAAAATAAGGTAAAAATATGAAAGCATAAAAATATGGAATAGAAGTATTTCATAATACGAGTATTTCGTAATTCTGAACCCATTCTTAAAACATATGAACATGTTTCTATTATGTATGTCAAATAAAGTAGGGAATTCTATAAACATTTTAAAGTTATGAAATTGACATAATATGTATTAAAGAATTTAGACATATTAGATATGATATTTTTCTTTATGAATAAAGTTCATAATAATTATGATTGAATTTATAAAAAAGCACTGGGAAGTTAGGAACACTTCATAAATATTCAGTAAGCTTCGCCTTTTTTAATATTATTCCTTGAAATACTATTAACCAACAAATCAATGCATACGAAATTTTTTAAAAATTTATTTCAGAATTAAAATTATTTTAGACGAACCTTTTTAAGTATAAAATATATTTTGCAAAAAATTTTAACTAATAGTCCTTGAAGCTGTTTCACTATAACTAAAAATATTAGTTTTTAATTCGATCTACCTTAGGGATTAATACTCTTTTATGGCTTCTTGAAAATAGTTCTGTGCGTGGGAACTTCATACAAAAATTACGGAAACAAGAATAGGTTCTAGAATCGTTCCGTTGACTAGTACCAGTTCCATAAATTATTTTATAGAACTAGTGCCGAGGGTGGAAATTAACAAAAAGTATGAGTGACAACGACAAAATAGAACTAGTGTTAGGTCAAAAGTTCTAGTTGTGGAACTAATGCAAGTTTTTCTGGGTTTTATATAATATAATTATGAATAATAACTTCTTAAATTAAAGCAAATACCAGTCTAATCGAATTAGTAAATTTTAGCCAATTAGTGTCTGCTTAAACGGACGTTAATCTGTTTCGCTATAATATCCCAAATTTTAACATCATAATTTTCAATTAACACAATGTAAATGTTTGAAGACATGGTTATTATCATTGGGAAAATATTAAAATATTACCATTTTAAATTTATAAAAATTTCAGAATTTATAACACAAATATTGCCTAATTTCTTAAATTCGTACTGAAAAGTTAAAACACGAGTTAACTATTGATAAAAAGAAAATGGCAAAAAGATGCATAAAAACCGACTTTTGTTTTTTTTTGGGGTTGGCTAATAGTTAACTCACGCTGAAACTCAACGTAAAAACGTATAAAAATTGTTCATAAAAATTGCAAATATTTAAATGTTTATATTGAATGCTTTACAAACCCTGGTTTTTGAAAAATTTAATTTTAATCGTAACCGCACGAATATTTTATGCCGTTAAATGTTGCGGTTAACAGCGGTTACGGTTAAAACCGAAATGCAAACTCCACTAAATACATAAAGAAAAAAGCAGTCTTGCTAAACGAATAAAAGATATAATCACGAAAAATCTCAGCGAAAAATCGACACACGCACGCTCACGCGTGATCACGTGAGTAATTTATTGCTCACGCTCATGCGTGATTCACGTGAACTACGAAATTTCGTGTCACATGCCTACCTCTGCTTTTTACATTAAGTAATCAAATGATGTTCTCACTGAGATCGAAGATATTTCCCTTCCAGTCTTTACAAATATATAACAACAATTTCGATACAAAAGTGCAGATCTTAAAAGCTCTTTTTAGTAAATTAATACGATATTTACCTTATAACACCTAAAATATTTTTCCTTTCAAATTTATATCCATATCTATGTTTAAAACCTTTTCCTTTTTTAAAATTATATTCACAGTGAAAACAAGATTCGTGCTGACAACCAAATTTGTAGCCTATCGAGTGGTTCGGTTGTGGTAACCGAATTTTTCGGTTGTGGCAACTGAGACATTTGTAATTTAACTGTGACAACAGTATTTCGGTTATCTCAATAACAATTCGGTAGTCGCAACCAAAAAATTCGGTTGCTGCAACTGAACCATTCGATTGGCAACAAATTCGGTTGTCAGCACGAATCTGTTTTCTGGGTGTTGGATCATAGAAATAGTTTTCTTTATTTTCAACTTGATGCAAAAAGCCTAAAGTATACAACCATAAAACAATCTATCTTATTTAACATCTTTTAAAGTTGAAAAACTCAGATAAAATTTTAACACTTAAATTGTTACCTGTCTTAATTACAAATAGCATTCAAATTTTATATCAACTTTTTTTAGATTTTATTTAGTCTTTTCCGCCTATAAAACACAGAAAATAGAGTTAGGGCCTTTCTACATTGAGATATTGACATGTTACTTATATTTTGAGTTTGATTAAATTTTAAAAAGAAAGAATGTAATGTTTGTTGTATTTTACAAAAGCTTTGTTGTTAACATACATTTATTTAATCATTTGAGGTATATGTGTAAGTTAGGGTGGCCCATTTTAAAATTAATGTTGAATTTGCTAGATCTTAATTAAAATTATGAAAGAGGTCGCCATTACAAATATACGTTCCAAATTTCAAGGTCCTACGAAGATGGGAACTACTAGCGCAAAGATCGACTATTTTTCGCCAAAATTTATGTCTTTTTATTGGGATCAAAACTATGTAAAAGAAAGCGTTACTAATGACATAAACTCCTATGAGGCCTGAATGCGTTAAGTTTGGATATAAAAGACTAAAAGGACCTACAAAGTTCGTAAAAGCATGTAAGAAAATGCTGTATAACTTTGACGTACTCAACCGATTTCAATAATGTTTACACTGTTATACATATGTATATAAATACAAAAATTAAAGAAAAAATTTCTATAAATTATCTAAGATATATATAACTTGGCGAGTTTTGCAATGTGATCTGCCGTTTAAAAGGAATTTAAATGTCTTTAAAACAGTGTAAGGATTATTGAAATCGGTTGCGTACATTCAGAGTTATACAGCATTTTGGTACATGCTTTTATTAACTTTGTTTTGGTATTTCAAAATAAAACACGACAGTTTTCTTTTGTAGTAAAAAATTTAATGATAATATTATTTGAAAAATAATTTTTAATGAAACATAAAACAAAGAATTCTCCGATTCTTATAATTGTTGAAAATACAATGTACATTTTGTTAAAGTATATTTTGATTTCCAACACATCCTGTCAAACTGAACTTTAATTCATAAAAATGGCTTGGGACCCAACAGCAAACAACACTTATTGTGTTTTGGCGTTGACAACGCTTTTGTAAGTTAATCAGCTGGCATCTCCTCAGTAGAAAGGTATTTTATATTTATATCACCTCCTTTAATAGTTTCTCTTACAAAATGATGACGGATGTCGACATGTTTGGTTCAATTGTGAAACACGGGATTTTTCCACAACTTTCCTTCTCCTTGGTCAACATTATAAATAGTAACAGGTCCCTGCAGTAATAACACATCAGAAAGAAAACGTTTTAAATTAATAGCTTCTTTAGATGATTCTGATATAGACATGTATTCAGCTTTCGTGCTGGATAATGCAACTGTTCTTTGTTTTCATGATTCCCAGCTTATTGCTGCATCAGCAAACTTGAAAACATATTCTGTATATCTATTGATGCACCCCAATCAGCATCAGCGAATCCCTCTAATCCCAACTCCGATTTGGAAAATACCTGAGAACCCTTTTCGCTGCGATCCAATGCTGTTTTCTATAGTTGGTGTTAAACTGACTAAGAGCACTTACTGCATGTGATATATCCGCTCTTGTGGATACGGATAAATACATTAAAGACCCCATTAGGTTTTGATAAGGAAAGTCTTTAACTTCTATTTCCTCCTATTCAGATTTTGGACACATTTCCTTAGTAAGTTTTATATTTGGATTCATGGGTGTTGAAACATCTCTACACTCCCCCATGTTGAAACGAACTAAAACATCTTTAATATATTTAGATTGCGACATTACTATATTACCTTCATCGGTTGTATTAAATTCAATTCCAAGACAGTATCTTAACTGTCTTAAATCTTTCATTTTAAACGTCCTGCGTAATTTATTTTTGAGGTTATTTAATTCATTTTGATTATTAGTAGCAATTATTAAATAATCTACATAAATAACGACTATAATCAAATTCTAATGGTTCTAAACACATCTTTACCAAATGCTCATGTAGCTTCTTGTAATACTGTCTTCCGGATTGTTTAAGTCCGTACAGTGACTTTTTTAATAAACCTTTTCTTTCGTGTATTTCTCAGCTTCTTTTGATTCCAAAATGTGATCCAGTTGTTCTGTAGATTCCATAAAGCTTTCTTCATCTATATTACCATTTAAGTACACACTGACAAAATCTAACTGATGCACTTTTAGGTTCAGTTGCGCTGCTAGGGCTATAACTAATCGTATAGATGAAATTCTGGCCACTGGAGCATATGTTTCTAAAAAATCTATACCTGGAACCTGAGTAAACCTTGAGCTACAAACCTCGCTTTTCTTTTCTCAACTGTTCCGTCTGATTTCTATTTTGTTTTCAAAATCCATTTTGATTTTGCAACCTTTTTTCTTTAGGTCTATCATTGCATAGCTTTTCTCCATTCATTAGATTCTTTTGACTCATCTTCTGTATGTTCTTTTATCTTTTGTTTACAAAAATTGTCATTATTTTTAACTGCTTCACTAGATACCTGTTTTTCCTGACTTTCACTACTCGATTTCCAAATTTCATTATCAATAAAATCGGTGTAGTCAACTTCATTTTCAAAATTCTAAGTGAATTTTACGTCTCTACTTTTTTTGTTCAGGATCCCATAGATCCATTGATTGTACTGAGTATTCTACAAAAACACACTTTTTAGATTAAGGATTACATTTACCTTTAGAGGGTGTCTTGTCTAGAATATAAGCAGTTGATCTTAATTTTCTAAAATAACTGACTGATGGAACTCTTCCAGTCCATATCTTGAAAGGAGTTTCTCCTTCAATACTTCGAGAATTGCAACGATTACGTATATAATATATATAGAGAGTGGTTAAATTTTAAGGGCCGATGTTGATTTTGAATAAAACACAAATTATTTAGGAAATTGTTCTCATTTCTTTTTATTATGATAATATGGTATGTTTCAATTATGTATAGAACAAAGTATCGGCCACACCTCCATCCAACGGTCCAAATTTTCGATGACGCTGAGGCATAATTGAGGTTCTATGCCCTTAATATGCCGAATTATCTCATCCTTTAGCTCTTGAATTGTTGCTGGCTTATCGACGTACACCTTTTATTTCAAATAACCATAAAGAAAGAAGTCCAACGATGTCAAATCACATGATCTTGGCGGCCAATTGACATCGCCACCACGTGAGATAACACGGCCATTGAATTTGTCGCGCAAAAGAGCCATTGTTTCGTTAGCTGTATGGAAAGTGGCACCGTCCTGTTGTAACCACATATCGTCCAGGGTCATATCATCAATTCCTGGCCACAATAAGTTCATTTTCATCTCGTGGTAAATGCTTGGCCGACCTCATGAGACACTATCGCGAACAACAGCAATGTTTTTCGCAGAACGAACTAGGCGAGCATGCACAGGTGTTTTCACAGACCCGTTTTGCTGAAGTTTGCCCACAATTCTCCCAAAAAAAATCACGAAGTGCACGAAATGCATTTTGATTTGAACGCCTATTTTCATAATAAGCCTGAATAACTTCCCTGCGGGAAAAGGACCTATCCCAAGACACGTCACGTGACTGATTCATTGTGGTAGGGACCGGCCACTTTAACATGGGCTTGTCCTAGGAGGGGGTCAATTGGCCTCTGTGACATGTCACAAGACAGGTCTAAAAGACCATGTCATGTCTTTTAAACCGGTCACGTGATATGTATTTTCGGCACCGGTGCAGTTTTCTATCACGGGACTGGTCCCAATTCCCAACTGACAACTTTTTTCCCGCAGGGTTTAACGCGTTGCTCGATTGTGTATCTTTCCATGGTTCAAATTGAGTTAGTCTGAAATTGAAAAATGTCAAATAAAATGCAGAAAAAAACTTGACGTTTGGGTGTGGTTAAAATTCAACATCAGCCCTTAAAATTTATATATAGCTTCTGCCCAAAAACCAGGTGACAGCTTTGATAGAATCAGCATGCATCTAGTACGATTTTTACATTCAGCGACTCCATTTTGCTGGGGGTTCAATCTCCTGTCAATTCATGCTTTATACTTTGCGTCTTAAGATAATTTTTGAATATTTTGCCTGTATATTCACCACCGTCATCTGTTCTGAGGACTTTAATTTGCCTTTCTTTTTGAACTCGATAAACTTGTCCAAAACTTCTGACTTCTTTTTGATAAAATACACCTCACACCATCGACTTTTATTGTCTATAAAAGTAACAAAATATCTAGAACCACTCAATGAATCTACTCGCATAGGACCACAAACGTCACTAGTTCTAGAATTTGAGATGATTTTGTTTCAGTTTCCATAAACGGTTGTTGGTAATGTTTCCCTTGAATACATACCTCACAAAGTGGCAGTTATTCATTTATTCCTGTGGACATACCTTTTCTTGTCGACTTAATTCTTTAGGTCTTTTTTATTCAACTGACCAAAGCATTCATGCCAGTCTTGAATTGTATTAGCTTGTTCTGCAACTTTAACTTCTTTAATAATTTCGTGAACATAGTACAAATCATTCTTCCTGTAAGCTGTCATGATCTTATCTCCATTTTTAGGATTTACAACCAATGCAAAATTCTTCTTGAAAATTACTTCAAAACCATATTGTGTCATTTTCGATACTGACAAAAGATTTGTACGAAGATCTGGTACAAACAATGCATTCTATAGCTTTACGAAATAATTATTTTGAGTCTTTATCTCAATTTTGCCACTTCCTAAAATATTAGTACAATTATTGTTTGCCAAATTAAGAGAGTTTTGTTGCTGGTAGATTTTAAATTTAAGAATGTTTCTTACTTGAAACCCTATGCGATGAAGCACCGGAATCTAAACACCACTCATGCTTATTCATACTCACATGCATTGCAGCTGATTTGACATTTCAGGTTTCATTGATAAGTTCTCGTTAGACTTACTTGTTTTTAATCTGCATTCATAAGCCTTATGTCCAATTTAACCACAACTGAAGCACTTGTACTTAAAACGTTCCTTTTTGGGAGTTTGATTCTTGTATATTTGATGTTTCTTTGCCATTAAAGCGTCACTGTTGTTTTGACTTACGGATCGACGAGCATCATATTCTTCAAGGAGTTTTATCTTAAGGGTTTCAGAGGACATTAACTATTCTTGGCTTTCAATTACTATACGAAAGGATTCGTATTCTTCTGGAATGCTGTACAGGATCAGGATACTTAACAATTCGTCTGGAATTTCGATATCCATTTCGGATAATTTATTCACTATATCAAAGAAGTTATCCATATACTCTCTCATACATTCATCACTTTTCATTTTGGATAAAATTAACGATTTCAGCAACATTGGATTTTTCGAACGCATCAAATGCTTCCCATTACCCAATTATTGTTGCCGTAGTTGGTTTTTCACAGGATCCATTGACATACTTCCACGTGTTGTTCTTTATTAACAGGATCTTCCAGGTGTCAAAATTATCACGTCCCGATTCTTATAATTGTTGAAAATACAAAGTACATTTGGTTAAAGTACATTTTGATTTCCAACACTTTTGAAGTCCTTTTAGTCCTTTATATGCAAGCTTCCATTCTACATACACTCACCAAAAAAAGTCTGTAATGGCAACTGAAAATTTTGCTGTTATTACGGGAAATTTTGCTAATTTGAGCCCAGCGGTATTTTTTGCTAATCTTAGTAACACATGTCTGCTGATGTGTACTACAATGAAATTTGTAGAAAAATTAGTAGCCGCTACTAAATTTTAGTAAACTTTTTGTAAAGCGGAATTTAAAACCGGTTTGCTTAAATCAGCAAAAAAGTTTACTAAATATTGTGAGTATAAACAAAATTTTAAATTTATTTTTTTATCGAGCATCAAATTTTTTTTTTATTTTATTTATTTTTTAAAAAAATATTTTATACAAAATTAAAAACAAAATCAAAGGCTTAAAAATTGTTAAAACATAAACGAATTATTCATTTTGTTTTTATTTGGTAATTTCTGTTTCGAAAAATATTTAATATTTTTTTGACTTTTAAGGTCAAATTTTAATTGATTTTTAAAACTGAAAAAACTTTTTAGTGCTATTTTAAGTGGATGTCCTATTTTCAGACATGAGTCGGTATAATCACTTCCAATCCCTTTTTTATTCTATGTAACATTTTAAGGCAATTTAAGTTTGTAGGTATAAGTTTTAATTAGAAGTAACATTTCCTTAAATATTCACTTTTTTAAAATTAGTAATTTTTTTTGTTAATCTTAGCAAATCGGTTTTCAAAAATTTGTAAAATGATTTCTGAAATTAGCAACAAAAATTTGTAAATATTCTGTAAAATCTCTGTAATTTGTAAAATGTAAATAGCAAAAAGATTTGCTAAATAATAATTTTTTTACCAAAAATTAGTACAAAAATAGTAAAGTGGGATTGAAAATCGTTTACAAATTTTTAAACTAACTTTTTTTTCTGAGTGTAGTTTTCATCCCAATAAAAACATAAATTTTGGCGATTTTAGTACATTTCGGAAAAATAGTCGATCTTTGCGCTAGTGGTTCCATCGTCGTAGGACCTTGAAATTTGGAACGTATACTTGTAATGCCGACATCTTTCAAATTCAACAAAAAGTTAAAATTGGGCCACCCTAGTGTAGGTGGATAGATGTCTGTACACTTAACATACTTACTACTACTACAAGGAGAGCATCTCAATAAGTTTCCTTTTGTCTTATTGAAATTTGGATATGTGATGGAGGAAAAAAATAAGAAACACGTTCTTTTACTGATCCAATGACACGTTAAAGGGTTAAGAAGTGTGGCTGAAATTTATCCATTTTTAGATTTTTATTTTTTATAATATGAAAAATATATACAAATTTGTTATCAAATGAACCAAATAATTTAGTTGCTACAACTAAACTATTCAGTTGGCAAGAAATTCGGTTCCCACTATGAATCTGTGTCATTAAAACAATATATTTTTCGATTAAATTAAATTCAAATTTAGATATAATAGTGTGTTAATCCGCCATAGGACTTAATTTAACTATTATTAATATTAGTATTTATTCTTATCTTAGTTTTATTGTATAACATTTTATAGTTACTACATTTATTAATACATTACATTCCTTTTCAAGACTGATATGTAGATATTCGATTACTGCACTCAGTAATCAACAAGTTGTTTCAGTAGCTGTCAACATATCAATGTGATTTTTTTGGTATATATAGTTCACTCACTTCGCCTAGGGCACATCTTTTATAAAATAACATATTAAAACATTGAATTTTTGTAATACTCAATAATAAAATAATTATAACGTTGAATAAAACAATCCGGAGTCTTTATTAAGTCGAATTCCGAAGAAAACTCGAAGGTATTATATACGCGTTTTAACATAGTGCTTATTTATTTCAACTTATTCGATGGGGTGTCTGTTCAGGGTGTCTACACATTTTTTATTTTGAGTACTGTAAAGTTGGTGCAGAACAAAATCCGAACTAAGTTAATTTTAGATTGGTTTCCATACAATAACCGAGTAATTTTTGACCTCACTTCCAAACCCGTATCACATAACCGAGTTTCATTAAAATCGGAGAGAACCCAACGATATACCTTCCTAGTCAGTCTGTGGTAAAGCAAATTTTTGTAAGAAAGTAATTAAAATTGTATGAAAATTAACGAAAAGAAGTAAACAGTCATAAATATGTGTGTATGTAGTACGAGCAAACATAAATATTAAAGGAAAAGGTAAAGTTTCACTTTTATGTTTAAATTAAAAATATTCCATATAGAAACACTGAAACATATTACCATTTTTAATGGATAACGTAAAAAAATCAATAAGTAAAAAATTAACCCTTATTTGCATGTAAGGTCAGATCTTTACAAGAGTTACAAATTTTAAAGGGAAAAGCTTGCCTATAGCAATTTTTTAGCCTAACGGAGTATCTAACACACTTTGATAATGAAATTCAGCCAAGTCTAAGAGAAATTCTGAACCAGATCGTGTTAGTAAAATTTGTATGAAACAGCTTCATCATATTTTGTCGGAAATTTAATTCATCAATTTCCATTCACTCGTAGAACTATAAATCCCCATACATATGTTAGCCCTGAAATATCAAACAGTTAAATGGCAACCCTTCACCATAACTAATGTTTCTTCTATCAAACTTCAAAAGAACAACTCCCGGACGGTGCTGCCACATTCTCGTTAACCCGGACATATAAAAACGCCAGCAATTCAAAATTGAAGTAGTAGTAGTTTATCTCTATTTCAAATAGAAGTTCAACTTATAAAAAATTTTACATATTTGGGCAATTCACAGCTGGTATTGTATTTTGTATATTGTATTGAAATACAATATACAAATACTTTGTTGTGAACAGTCAGTTGTATTTTCATGTTGTAATACGTTAAATAGTAAAGAAGAGGAATAAAAATATTTATAAATTTATAGAAACAAGAAGAAACAAATAAAAATTAAACTAACAATAAAGGTGAAAGTGAAAAAGACAAAATAATAATTGCTTTATGGGAAAAACATAACATCGCTTCCAGATTCCAAGCTGTCTTCAATTATAGCGCACTCTATAATTCGGCTTCCAAACAAATCGTCAAGCTCATCGAAGTAGTTGCACATTTTTAATAAAGTACTTAAAACGAAAAAAAAGTTTATTGAATGATAAAACTACTAGTATATATGTAAAAAAAACCTACTTTTAATAGTTCCGCCATCCATACTGCCGGCTCCTGTTGACCCCTCCTATGCTTTAGTTTTGTTGTAGCTAACTCGCATATTTCTGGTTTTTGCTCTAACCTGCGTCCAATCAATTGGAACATTTTTTCACTACAGAAGCGCTTGTAATAGCTTTGAGCTGTTGGCTTCTGAAATAAAACTCAATATTATAATACATATTCATTGACACAAACAGGCACTAATAAATACCTCGAATTCCCGATTTTCCATTAAAAAGTCAATTAAAGACTTTTCTTCTGCCACTGACCACTTTCTTGTTGGGTTTAGGTGAATGTGTTTTGGATGAGACTAAAAAGATAAAATACATATGAGATATATATATAAACGTATATTTTTTAAAGAAATAAACTTACCGATGTATTTGTATTATTTGCCATTTTCTAATTTTTATATTTTTTATCAACAAATGAATTTCATTTTTTTTTGTTCTTTTTATTACAAACTGGCATTCACTTAAGACTGATATGTTATGATACACAATACAACACTTAGTAAACACAGCAAATGAAATCGTAAAGTTGTATCAGATTTTTAAGTGTAAATTACCAACAACAATTTTACACTTTTGTAAAGTAATACACGATACAACAAAAACAACAATACAATACCCGTTGTGAATTGCCCAATTGAATTTTTGTGAAAGAAAAAAGATTACTGTACGACAATGGCCTTAGCCGTCTATCGGTAGAGTGATTATTTTTATTAAATAAATATAAAACATAGTTATTTTATTTTTTGCATTTTTTAAATATCTAATAATTAAACTAATCGATTAACAATTTTCTATACTTTAAAGCATTGATAACATAATTGTTAACATCAAGCCATCCTGAGTATCGACCATTAAGAATTTCTATAATTAGATCATTTGTTAGACTAATATACCCAAAATATCGTAGTCTATATTCTCTTAATACTGGGCACCGACCTATAAAATGTTCTAAGCTTTCTACCTCATTAAGGTTACATAACGAGCATATATTAGCTCTGCCTGATGTGAATCGTGTACCATTCAGTTCGATCAGGTCACACCTTATTTTGAAAATCCACAATATTTGTTGTTGATTGTATCTATCTATTGGTAGTCATAGCGCTCTGGATATTTTGTCGTTTATACGATATTCTTAGTTTTTCAAGTAATTGTATTCTTTTGTTGTGCCAATCCATGTATGTTAAATTTTGGAAATCAAAACTTATTTCAAATGGTTCACCAAGATTTCTTATTTTTTCTACCCATAACAGGGTATTCTGTATTAGTTTAAGGGTTAACTGATGCGGAAGCTGGTTTGTGCCATATTCGAAAATGGTTCTACCAACATATCTCATATTAAATCTAGGGTATACAGATGATCTTCTTCCATATTTGTTTCTAACATCAAAATATACGTTGGCGTAAATGTGGGCAAGCTCAAAATCTCTTTGGCGAATATCTATGCAGCTTATCTACTTCTTCGAAATGCGAGAAGCCCCAAATTTGTGCTCCATAGGTTTGTACAGCTCTACATACCGTTTGAAAAAGTTTCCACTTAGATCCGGTTGAAATGTTCTTTTTGGATAAGAAGCTGTTCCATGTGGTGTTTATACTAAATTTTGCAAGCTTGTTTCTTTGTTCAACATGCTGCGAAAAAATCATTTTTGGGGTTAGTGTCATTCCTAGATAACAAAATCTAGAAACAACATTAATAGCTTTTCCATCAAAAGTCCACGTTTCACCTGAAACGTGAATTAACTAAAACAATACCCTGCCCCATGGCTAGGTCCAAAGAAATTTATATATAAAAAAAGAGCAAAATGCATAATTGCTTTAGTGCCGCTACTTTTGAATATGTGGCGCAGAATCACATTAAAACTATACCCTGCGCCATGGCGATATAGCCTTGGATTAGGCTTTCAACTAATTTATTTACCAAACATATTAAATTAACTACATACTTTAAATTCTAATGCATTCAGATGTTCCTAGTAAACTTATTACATAATTTTAAAGTCACTTTTTCAAATGTTTGACGTAATAAAAGCATTTGTTTCACATTTTTATGTCAAAAAAGAAATTTTCGGAGAGGAAAATAGTATATTTATACCCTCCACCATATATGGTGAAGGTATATATCAGTTTGTCATTCCGTTTGTAATGTCGAAAAATAGATTTAAGACCCCTTAAAGTATATATAATCGTGATCCTTATGCAATTTAAAGTCGATTTAGCGATGTCCGTCTGTCTGTCTGTTGAAATGGCGATCACGACGCGAAGACGCAAGCGGGGGTGCCTATTTTTACCCAGATTATTGAACATCCTCCCGAGCAGTGTGGAATTGGAAATGAGCAAAATTGGTCAAGCGGTTAAAAAGTTATGAGTGAAAATGTGAAGATACATCTAAATTTTCCATACAAATTTGTACAATTTTTCTGTATCTATTTTTTTTTCTGTTAAGCTTTGTTGGTTTTTCGTTTCATTTTATAATATGTATTTTTTGTTTTTGTAAAACTTTTACTTAACATTTAAGTTGTGCCAAAAAAATTTTAGCTCGAAACATTTGTCAATAGGTGGCGCAAGAAATATAAATTTTCGCCATTAGTGAAAATTTATATTCAATATATATTTATAATTATGTGCATATTATACTTTAATTTTTCAATTCAATATTCATTTAGATGTTAAAGAGCATAATGTTGCAATTTCTTCACGTGAATTTGTTATTATTTTTTTTTTTTTTTTTTTGTGAAAGAAAAAATTAACATAAATATATATTTGCCAATGCCTCACAACTCGAAAATTATATAATTTAATGAAAACATAATATCTTCACATATGAAAAATTATTTTTGTAAAACCATATAAGGTGACATGTCGAAATATAGATCTAAATCGATTTAGCGATGTCCGTCTGCCTGTTGAAATGTCATAATATATTTTCTCATATTTTCCCACGAGGCGCTTTTATTTTCACATCAAATATTTTTCACCTCAAAATTGTTTTCACACCAAAATTTTTTTCCATCGGAAAAGTTGTTTCCAATTTTATTTATAAATTTTTTTTAACTATTTGTAACACAACAATTAAATAAATGATAAATAATATTATTCTTTAGTACTTTTTGCGGTACTATTAGAGCAACGGTTCACAAGTGGGGGGTTGCGTCCCTCTGGTGGTCCGTAGCTGCATCCGAGAGAATTTCGAAAAAAAAATTTAAAATTAAGAAGGTAATAATAAATAATCTTCCAATGTCAATTACCCCAATTGTATTTAAAAAAACTTTGGAAGGAAATAAGAAACTCTGATAAAAAGTTGAAGTATTCTAATTCTTAGGACTTTTCAGACTCCGGGAATTTTTTTGTTTAATTGAATACACATTTTTTTTATTTCTGATATAGAAAACGTTCTCAGATTCGAAAAAAAAAATCATCAGAGTTTGTTAAGAATCAATTTTTCCTATTATAAAAATCACAGATACTTAGAAGAATAGAAAACGCCTCAAGATCCTAGTTTTTAAGTTTTTTTTAGGGTAATTTAATTGAAAGATAAATCTCTTAAATACTGTAAATTTGACAATAATAAAAACGTTTTTCAATCTTTCGTATAATTTACTACTACTATTTTCTGAAAATATTTGGATGTAAATGTTTTTATTTGAATACAAAATTTAAAAATTTGGGGTCTGTCAGCCAGTAAAAATGTCTCAAGGGGTCCGTGAAGTTAAAGTTAGTGGGAACCGCTGTATTAGAGCATTAGAAGTACCTTATTAATTAATTAATTTTATTTTTTGTCTGTTGTATTTTATTTTTAGTACTATGGTATTATGCAATTAATTGCATGCTTTTTTCTCAATTCCCTTTTTAAAGTTTCTTGCTAAGTTTTGTCCGAATATGTACTATAAAGCAACAAAAGAAGAATACCCCGCTTGCTTCTCTACACCGTTCCCCATTCTAACACCGTATAAATTGGCTCAGAGTTGTTTTTTCCTATTTATATAAATCTAATTACAATAATTGCGGGACACCTAGGTGGACCTGCTGTTTAAAACTTTAATCGTTTATATTTAAAATATAGCTATTAATTGACACTACTGCCTGCCAAAAATTACAATTGAGAAAATTCGTTCAAGTTTTTTGGACATTAAATTTAAAGTGGAATGTATTTTTTAATATTTTTGTCTATATGAAATAATTTAAATCAAATCATTTCATTAATATTGAAAACAAACAAACAATTGCTCATCAATTCATATTTATTAGAAAATCGGTATGTTACAATAGATAGAATACAGTATTTAACTTCTAAATGATTCTAAGTGTTTCTATATTTTTCTATTTTTTTCTGCTATTTTAATATTTGGCATTTAATACCTTTTCATAATAACGGTAGTTGGCTACCACAGCTACTTTAAGACCGATATGAAAATTTTAAAATGGACATTCCATTAAGGCAAGTGTCTTTTTGTATAACCGGGTTTATTGCGCTATTTTACCGGTTCAATTTTGAAGAGCGTATTAGACAACTTCCGTTATAATAAAAAGGTATTGCTTGCCAACCATGGTTATTTTCCATTGATAAGCTTTGTTGGTTTTTTGGTTTTTCGTCTCATTCCATAAAATGTATTTTTGTTTTTGTAAAACTCCCAATTTATACTTTTTTGTTTTTGTTTTTCTACCAATTGAAGTTATGCCAATCAATGACATTATTTTTTAAAGAAAAAAATATTATATTATTCTTTTAAATCGAGTATAAGATCTTTTTACAAAAAATAATGATTATTTATTATTTTCTTCCAATATTTCGTCTCCACATTGGGTGACTTCTTCAGGGAAATAATACAATTTTTTCAACAATTAAAACTTATATATATAAAATTTTTTAAAAAAGGCGGGAAATCATAAAAATACTTTTTGACAATATGAAAATTATAAATATCATATGAAACAAAAATATTTTAAATTTAAAAAAGATAAGGAAACAAAAATGTTTTTATAAATATTTAAAATGAAAACATTACATGTATTATTCCTTATCGAGCTAAAGATCCTTTATTTATAACATAATAATATTTATCCTAATTTTTATTAACTAAATGTCTGTAATTTTGTGCAATATTTGCTATGTCTGTTTTATAAATTATTCGTTGTGCAGATGGTACCTTCATAATTTGTAAAATTTCTAACATATATCTACGTCTGTAATTATTTTCCGTGTTTAAAATTGGTTTCTGATACCAATCTATTAATAAACTCTCACCCTTTCTTATTATCAATGTATCTAAATAAGGAATTTTAGAATTACATTCTTTCTCAATAGTAAATTTTATATTGTCATGAAATGTGTTAAAAGTTGATAAAATATTACTAATTGAATCATTCGAAATAATGCAAAATAAATCATCAACATATTTTGTGATGATTTTTGGTTTCACATTTAATTTTTCTATACAAGAATCTAATAATTTTTCCATTCAATATCAGCTATAATTGGTGAAGCTGGAGATCCCATTGGAAGTCCTTGTTGTTGTAAATATATTTTATTATCATATTTAAAATATCTGTTGTCTATTATACAAAATTTTAGAATACGTATAAAAAGGTTCCTTTCAATTCCTGTATAATCCTTTATAATATCCCACTTTTCTTCGAGAATATCCAAAGCTATATCAATTGGTATACTCGGAAATAAAGATACAACATCAAGTGAAATTAATTTTTCATCATTTTGTATCTTTAAATTTTGTATCTTTTCTCTAAAATGTAAGGAATCTTTTACATTATATTTAGAGTTTTCAGTTATCTTTTTAAGAATATATACATATATATCTTATATCTAAAGGAATTGGAAAGGATCGGAACCAATTTACGAGAACGGTTACTGAACCTAAAATTTATAAATCTCTAACTTATATAACTGAAAGATTAGAAAAATCGAAAATTTATGATAATAAGAAATATATAGTAGCACATAGAACATATTACACATTAGGTAGATTATTTAGCAAAACGAAAGATAAAATAGATAAATCTGAAATGTCCAATTTAGTTTATAAAATACCTTGTAGTGGAAATGATAATGAGAATTGTAGTAATGTATATGTAGGTACAACAAAGAATATATTAAAAACAAGTAAAAAAGGGCTAAATTCGGCTGTGCCGAATCTTTGAATACCCTCCACCAATATCCTAAAAAGATGTTCTCTTCTGTTTTTGATACAAATAATATAAAAAAACTTTAAAAGTAAAATAATGTAGATGAAAAAATTTTTTGAGGTGAACAACTTTTTTAGATGTGAAAAGAACTTTTTTGGTGGAAAAAAAAATTTAGAGGTGAAAAAAAAATTTTTAAGGTGAAAAATTTTTTGTGGTGGAAAAATGTTTGAGGTGAATACAAAATATTAACTGCTAAGCGACTGGTGAAAAAATATGGGAGAATATGTTAGGTATCAGTCGCTACTATGAAATTGTACTAAATTTGTATAGGCAATTTAGAGGCACCTTTACATTTTCACTAGTTTTTTTAAACATGGACTGCACAAAAAACACATTTTAAAGCATAGTTTTTGTCAAATACTCGATTTTGTTCCGGCTAATGGGAACTAGCTTTGCAGCTGAATATGCCTAATGGAGAGAATGCACTTTCTGATGCGCCACGTGTTGATAAATAGTTGCAACGAATGTTCTTTCTTTAAAAAATTGAAGTGTGTTTGTCTAATGGAGAGAATACAGCAAAGAAATTTATTTGTTAAAAAAGAACATGAGTTGTAACTATTTGTCAATAGATGGCCCACCAGAAGGTGCATTCTCTCCATTAGGCATATTTTACTGCAGAGCTAGTCTCCATTAGCCATATTGTGCTACAATATGCAGTAGAATATTATTGATTTTCTATTTTCTTTGTAACATAAATGAATATTTGCCATAAACTATAAAAATATATGTTTTATGTGCATATTATACATTAACTTTTTAAATCAATATTCATTTAGATGTTTAAGAGCACAATATCGCACTTTATTCATCTATATTTTTTTATAAAAGAAAAAATTAACATAAATATACATTTGTCAATCCCTCAATTCTCAAAAATACAAATGGAATTAAAAAAATACTATTTTTCTCTATGAAAATTTCTTTTTTGACATAAAAATGTGAAACAAATGCTTTTATTACGTCAAACATTTGAAAAATTGACTTTAAAATTATGTAATAAGTCTACTAGCAACATCTGAATGTATTATAATTTTTAAGTATGTAGTTAATTTAATATTTTTGGTAAATAAATTGATTGAAAGCCTAATCCAAGGCTATATCGCCATGGGGCAGGATATAGTTGTAATGTGATTTTGCGCCACCTATTCAAAAGTAGCGGCACTAAACCAATTATGCATTTCGCTCTTTCTTTATATATAAATTTCTTTGGACCTAGCCATGGGCCAAAGACATTTTTACATAAATATAGAGCTAAATACATAATTGCTTTAGTGTCTATACTTAGCAGTAGATGGCGCTTAAGTAAATAGATAACAATACCCTTCGCCATGCCTAGGTTGCATGGCCCTGGATTCGGCTTTCAATTGTCTTAGTAACCACAGATATGAGATTTAATACATATTTAAAATTCTAGTACATTAGGCTGTCACTAGCAGACTTATTTCAAAATACTTAAGTCAATTTTTGAAATGTTCAACGTGATTAAAGCATTTGTTTCACATTTTCTGTAAAAAAAACAAATTTTAATCGATCAAAATGGTATTTTTTCGTTAAATTTGTATAATTTTGAAGTATTGAGGCATTGGAAAATCCAAATTTATGTTAATTCCATCTTTCAAAAAAATAAATACACATACGAAAAATTTCAATACTGTGCTCTTGAACATCTAAATGAATATTGATTTAGAAAATTAAAGTATAATATACACATAAAACATATATTTTGCATAGCTTTTGGCAAACATTCTTTTATGTTACGAATGAAATAGAAAATCAATAATACCCTGTTGTATATTGTAGCAGAATATGCCTAATAGGGAGAATTTTTTTTTTTTTTTCAGATGCGCCACCTATTGGGAAATAGTTTCAACTAATATTCTTTCTTTAACAAATTAATGTCTTTGATTTATGTAACAGAACTTTTGTTATTTAGATTTAGTAATGTTATTTACAGACGTCTGCTCTGTAAGCGACTTTAACATTTTTACTTACTTAACAGAAAACAAGTAAAAAAGGGCTAAATTCGGGTGTGCCGAATCTTTGAATACCCTCCACCAATATCCTAAAAAGATGTTCTCTTCTGTTTTTGATACAAATAATACAAAAAAAACTTTAAAAGTAAAATTATGTAGGTGAAAAAATTTTTTGAAGTGAAAAACTTTTTTAGATGTGAAAAGAACTTTTTGGTGGAAAAAAAATTTAGAGGTGAAAAAAAATTTTTAAGGTGAAAAAATTTTTTGTGGTGAAAAACAATTCTAGTGGTGGAAAAATGTTTGGGGTGAATACAAAATATTAACTGCTAAGCGACTGATGAAAAAATATGAGAAAATATGTTATGTACCAGTCGCTACTATGAAATTGTACTAAATTTGTATAGGCAATTTAGAGGCACCTTTACATTTTCACTAGTTTTTTTAAACATGGACTGCACAAAAAACACATTTTAAAGCATAGTTTTTGTCAAATACTCGATTTCGTTCCGGCTAATGGGAACTAGCTCTGCAGCTGAATCTGCCTAATGTATTTTTGAGATTTGAGGGATTGACAAATGTATATTTATGTTAATTTTTTCTTTTATAAAAAATACAGATGAATAAAGTGCGATATTGTGCTCTTAAACATCTAAATGAATATTGATTTAGAAAATTAAAGTATAATATACACATAAAACATATATTTTGCATAGCTTTTGGCAAACATTCTTTTATGTTATGAACGAAATAGAAAATCAATAATACCCTGTTGTATATTGTAGCAGAATATGCCTTATAGGGAGAATTTTTTTTCAGATGCGCCACCTATTGGGAAATAGTTTCAACTAATGTTCTTTCTTTAAAAAATTAATGTCTTTGATTTATGTAACATAACTTTTGTTATTTTTTAGTTTTAGTAATGTTATTTACAGAGGTCTGCTCTGTTAGCGACTCGTAACATTTCTACTTACTTAACAGAAAAAAAATAGATACAGACAAATTGTACCAATTTGTATGGAAAATTTAGAGGTATCTTCACATTTTCACTCATAACTTTTGAACCGCTTGACCGATTTTGCTCATTTTAAATACCAAACTGCTCGGGAGGATGTTTAATAATCTGGGTAAAAATAGGCAACCCCGTCGTGATCTCCATTTCAACAGGCAGACAAACGGACAGACAGACAGACAGACAGACAGACGGACATCACTAAATCGACTTAAAATTGCATAAGGGTTACGAATATATATACTTTATGGGGTCTTAAACCTATATTTTGACATATTACAAACGGAATGACAAACTGATATATAACCTCACCATATATGGTGGAGGGTATAAAAAAAAAAAATAGATACAGAAAAATTGTACCAATTTGTATGGAAAATTTAGAGGTACCTTCACATTTTCACTCATAACTTTTGAACCGCTTGACCGATTTCGCTCATTTTAAATACCAAACTGCTCGGGAGGATGTTCAATAATCTGGGTAAAAATTGGCACCCCCGCTTGCGTCTTCGCGTCGTGATCGCCATTTCAACAGACAGACAGACGGACATCGCTAAATCGACTTAAAATTGCATAAGGATCACGAATATATATACTTTATGGGGTCTTAAACCTATATTTCGACATATTATAAACGGAATGATAAACTGATATATACCCTCACCATATATGGTGGAGGGTATAACAAGAATTGCAGGACACAGATCTGATCAAAAATACAGGAACACTACTTCTACACAGAAAACAGCATTATCATTACATTCCACGAATTTTAATCATTTTCCTGATTTTGATAGGACGTCAATTTTAAGCACGGAAAATAATTACAGACGTAGATATATGTTAGAAATGTTACAAATTATGAAGGTAGCATCTACACAACGAATTAATTATAAAACAGACATAGCAAATATTGCACAAAATTACAGACTTAGTTAATAAAAACTAGGATAAATATTATTATGTTAAATGACATGTAAATAAAATTATTTTGTTCATGTAACATATTAATTTTTCAAATATTGTAATTTTTTTTTTCTGTGATATTTTTATCTTTTAATATTGACAAAAAAAATTTTTGATTTACCGCCTTTTTTAAAAAAATTGTTATATATAAGTTTTCAGTTTATAATTTTAATTTATTAATTATAAAAAAAGACAATTTCCCCTGAAGAAGTCACCCAATGTGGTGACGAAATATTGGGATAAATAAATATTTATAATTAAATTTTTTATATTTTTTTTATATAATTTTTAGCTCGATAAGGAATAATACATGAATAGAGAAGATTGAAGAAAACTAAAATAATTATTGAAAACATTACATAGAACAAAAACCTGTTTTGAAATATATATATTATTTAACATTAAATTAATTAGCATAGTGCTTGTTAACTAAATGTCTATAATTTTGGGCTATATTCGCTTCATCTGTTTTATAGTTAATGCGTTGTGTATATGGTATTCTCATTATCTGTAACATTTCTAACATATATCTACGTCTGTTTTTATTTTCCATGTTCAAAATTATTGTATTATCAAAAACAGGATAATGATTAGAGTTATTGCAGTGTAATGATAATGCTGTTTTTTGTGTAGAAGTGGTGTTCCTGTATTTTTGATCTGATTTATGTCCTGCAATTCAGGTTTTATTTTATTTTTTGTTGTACCTACGTATACCTATTACAATTTTCACTATTATTACCATTACACGGTATTTTATAAACTAATTTTGACATTTCCGACTTACCTATTCTGTCTTTTGTGTTGCTAAATAGTCTACTTAATGTGTTATATGTTTTATGTGCTACTATATATTTCTTATTATCATAAATTTTCGATCTTTCTAACTATTTGCAAAAACTATGCTTTAAAATGTTTATTTTGTGCAGTCCTCTCATATTTTTTTTCACCAGTCGCTTAGAAGTGTATATTTTATATTTACCTCAAATAATTTTTTCATCACTAAAATTTTTTTTCACCACAAAAAATTTTTTCAACTCAAAAAATTGTTTCACCTCTAAATTTTTTTTTACCAAAAAAGTTCTTTTGACATCTAAAAAAGTTCTACACCTCAAAAAATTTTTTCACCTACATAATTTAACTTCAAAAGTTTTTTTATATTATTTGTATCAAAAAAAGCAGAGAACATCTTTTTAGGATATTGGTGGAGGGTATTCAAAGATTCGGGCCGAATTTAGCCCCTTATTACTTGTTTTTATTTTATTTGTTGAACTTTTTGTCTTTCACCTCTTCACCTTTTACACACAAACAACAAACCCATACAAAGTTTTGTCATTTAAATAAAAACCAAACAAAACTGTTTTAAACGAAA
This sequence comes from Eustalomyia histrio, assembly GCA_949748255.1. Classification (NCBI taxonomy): domain Eukaryota; kingdom Metazoa; phylum Arthropoda; class Insecta; order Diptera; family Anthomyiidae; genus Eustalomyia; species Eustalomyia histrio. Next base: position 82,496,960 of record OX456523.1, on the reverse strand, counting down.
ACTCATTATTTACTTCTATTAACGACGTTTGCGTATGTCCTTCAATGGCTCACAGTGGTCTAAGCGGTTTGTCACAAATACTTTTGTTCTTTTAGTTGCGCGTCTATTCAACTTTTTTTATACAATTTTTTATTTTATATTTTCTTAACACTTTTTTTGTTTTTTTTTTTATTTTCTTAAGACTTTTTTATTATTTTTTTAACAAAACAAATACGTCCAGCACAGTTGACTTAACGATGTCGGTCAGCTTTTCTGTATAGTTGAAGAACGGAAAGAGGAAAAGTTTCCAAATAAGCTGCAAGCATCTTGGTTATCAATACACAACATCTGACCAAATGTGGGAGGGATCCTTGAATTTGGCGTGGCACAAAATAGATTAATTTATATCTTAAGAACGGTAAGACCGTAATTGTATACTCCATAAATAAGCTAAAACATCAAAATTTTTATAAAAACTAAAATTCGAGAGCTGTAATATGATCTATGGATACGTCTTATGTATCAAAAGACCGAAAATCTTTAGTACATACATATTTGCTGAAAAAATTCGGAAACTCGGTTCAGATACAAAAAAGTTGTGACCAAAACATAAATTTTTTTTAAATACCTATTTTCAGGAACCATAAATCTTCCCGAGTCCAAGTTTTATCACCAAACTAAATGGTAAATTTCCTTTTAAAGACGTCCGTATATAAATCTGTCCATTCCATATATGTCCATATATAAACTTCATTTTTTCCCAACCATGGTGAAGGGTATATAAGATTCGGCATAACCGAATTTAGCCGCTCTTACTTGTTTAATATTGCATTGTGCAGATGAAGACCATACTGGTGCAGCGTAAAATATTATTGTGTAATATAAGCCTTCAAAATTAACATTTTGTTACTAATACTGAGTTTGGAGTTTCGGTTGATAAACGGATACATTATTCTTATAATTTTGTTTACTTTGTCTAAAATGTAAGGGATATGATCTTTATATTTGAGTTTTTGGTCAAGCCTCAGATCCAAATGTTTAAAATTTTTCCCCATGAGCCAAAATTTCGCATTTTTCTTGTTGGGTTGTATATACCCCATTATTGTCCTTTAAAACTGGAATAGCTTTCGACTTCTTCTTTAATATTTTTGATACATTCCAAAAAGGAGAAGAGCCTCTATCTAATGTCTTAAGCATGGAATTCCAGGAATGATTTCTACACTTTTTTATTTCTTCTGTATTAATGACATTTAGTTGCTTTAGCTGTATAAGATCTACGTTATCTCTGTAGCGTTTCCAATTCCGTCTAAAAAAGTTTCTCATTTTTATAAGATGTATTATTCGCTTTGGAAAAGTTTTTTGTTTCTTTGCAAACTCTTTTTTTTTTTGGTATATTTTGATTAATTGCAGTTTTTACAGTGTCACTGAATGAGTGAATTAAAGCATCTATTTGCATTTGTTATTGTATGAAGGTCAACCATTTCAAGATTTGTATTAATATAACATGCGAAATATGGCCAATTTGCATTTGTATAATCATAAACATGGTTGTATAATAATAATAATAATTCTTATTTAAACAACTTCGATCGGTAGATGGTCAGAGGATAGATCATTAGCCATTTGAATACTTAAAATATTCAAATGTATAAGTATCAAAAATACCCAGCAAAACCACACATTACCAAATAATTGGTAAAGTAATGTATAGCCATAGGGACCGATGGATTACTTTACACCTTACTTCATCGATGAATTTTACAGGCGATGAGCCTCAAAGTAATGTATATACCCATTACTTTAGAGGTGATAATGTAAGGGGTTACTTATATGGTTACGAGAATGGAAAAAGTAATGTGTCTAAAAATAGATTTTTAAAAAAGAGGAATTTTTATTAAAAAAAAATATTACAAATATTTTATATTAAAAATTTGTAAGTAAAAACAATGTGGTCATGATGGGAATCGAACCAGGGAACTCTGGTTGCCAGCCAAATAATGAAAAAGGTAACGAGCTATCATTACAAGGTAACGCATGAGAATATCGCACCCATTACCAAAGTATTGCTGGGTATGAAAGAAAATTTAAATTAGTTATGGTGCAGCAAAACAAATTTTGTGGAACTTCATAACATTTATGTCAACTGAACAACAACTTAATTTGCCGTAACCGCAAGAATTCGATTGACAGCTAAAAGCAACGTTGTTACATTGGTATTTTATTGCCATTGGTTATTGTGTGAAAAAAAAATTATATCACAATCCTCATACATCTTAATATGAATATGCCAACAACAACACACAACAAATTAAATTTTACATACTGAGCATCCATGAAAATTTCCACAGCATATCATACACACACACACGTGATTACCAACATACTCATTAGTCAACAACAACAATAGCGTTATGAATTCGTTAGCAATTTTGAAAAAATTTATGGATTTTTACAAAATTATAGATTTTTATAAAGTTAGTCTATTTTTATAAAATGTATCAATTTCTTTTTATTTATAAATTTTTAAAAAAATTGTTAAATTTTTACTAAATTTATGGATTTTTTTTAAATTTTTCGATTTTAAAATTTTTTTATGGATTATTAAAAAATTATCAATTTTTATCAAAATTTTCGATTTTTAAAAAATGTTTACGGTTTTAAAAAAAATTTTTTTTTTATATAAAATTTTTCTAGTTTTTTTTTTTACAAATTTATATAAATTTTGTGAATTTTTCTATTATTAAATTAAAAGTATCAAAAACGTACATTTGCAAAACGTACTACAACCCGGTTAACCGGGTAGACCTGTCGACCATAAAACCGGGTGATGGGGGACTCTAAAAACACCAATGCGACAATTTGATATATTTTTGGTTTATAATGGAATTCAACTATTCTGATGAAGAACTTTAAGTACATACAATTAAAAGTTTTAAATAACGTTACAATTTTAATGGTTACGATAACGATTCCAAATAATATATTTTGGGTGTGTGCGATTAGCACAAATGCGAGAGCTCTACTCACTAATATAACGAGACATAAAATACTTGAAACTTAAATGAATGATAGCTATCGGCTAACCGTTGGTTTCGCAAATATGGCAGCACTGGCATAAAAATCGTTGGAAATAAGTTGCAAACGATGGGATCATCAAAAATAATAGGTATTAAAGAAGCTTTTTCATAAAAAAATAATCAATTAAAAAAAAAAATATTAAATAATCCCCAAAAAATGTATGCCAGTAATCGGATTTGAACCCCCTAGGAAAAATTTAGTAATAGCCACTTATTGATTTTTGCATTACAAATTGCATTGTTTCTTAAGTGAAAATAATGAGTTACTAATAATGTGTTATAGTCCATGCCAGCTTCTTGCATACTGAATTACTTTTAAAGTAAAAATAATGAGTTACTAGTAATGTGAATATACAAAAAATCCTTACAGACTAGATACAATATAAAATTTTATTAGTAAATACTTGTCGGGAAATGTACCAGTCACAGAGTTCGTCACGTGACCGGAACTTTGTGGCAGAAACCGCTCCTCGAGTTGGTTCTTTTTTTTTTTTTTTATAACGTTTATTTAAACAAACATTCATATATTTAACTATAAATAAACAAATAGTGGAAATATAACTTAGTTATTATACACAGTCCCACAACGGGCTCTCAAGTATTTTATATATAATGAAACAATTTTTTTTATAATACTTATTGTTATTAATACAATATATGTATATTTATATAAATTAATGTAAGGAAAAATTTGAAAAAACATTACTTATACATATATTGCAAAATAATAAAAGCTACAGTCAAAAGATAAAAAAAAATATAGCTATTAAGTATTAAGCCACCAATATTTTTTAATGTTTATATTTGTGATCACATTTTTATCTCCTGAGTAAATACTATTGTAAAATCTGCGGTTGTCTACTGTAAGTTCTTTGGTATATACATTTTTATTATTGGCCCTTTTATAAATGTGGTAAAATATAGGGATACCAGTTTCGTTTTGAATAAAACCATGTCTATCTAAGTATAGGAAGGCCTCGGGGGGCACGTATCCATTTTATAACGTTTTATAAATATATTCGTCATAAGCGTAATATGGGGCCATAATTAAGTTATTCTTATAGCATTCAAGGCTTTTTGTAATGTGATTTCTAATTATATGGATAATGAAGTTATCTATTCTACAAATTTGTGCTTCATTATACAATTTTTGACTTGAAATATATTTTAGATAGTTGCTATGAGAAGATCTATAAAATGACGTACAACCTCGCAGGCATTTTCTCTCAAAAATTCTAATTTTTTCCATGTAAGAGGGGGAAATATTGTACCATATTTGACAACCATATGTAATAATAGGGCGCACTGTGGTCAATATTTTGAGATAGCGGCCAAAACTCCTTTTGGTTTTTGTTCTCCGATTTTAAAGTTATTAGACTCATATGAAAGTAGACAGTAGTAAACCTCGGGAGCCAAAAAATTAGAACTCTATTTCAACTATTTCACTGAGAACAGGGTGGTCCAAAATGGGCTTTTTCAGAATTTAGTAAATTTATGATATTTTTAGTTAATTTTTAAAGTTTAAATGATCATAACTTTTTTGTTTTTCAAGATTTTTGGACGAAATAAATTTTGTGTTGTAACTTAACTTATTTCCTATTATTGAAGCTCTACTGTTTTCAGAACAATTTAAATATTTTTTTTAAAAAAGGTCAAATTTCTCGGAAATTTCCTACTTCATAGAGCACAATTCCTGTGAGTCAAGCTGAGTCAAAACACAAATTTACAATTTTGTAGTCCTAACTCTCCCCTACATTCCTATATACACATGTCCATACATCGGGACTGCACTTTTTGAGCTACAGCAATTTTTCTGACCCAAGGTAAGATATTCGGTACAAATGCACGTCATATTTTTTGAGAAGTTATTTGTATGTGAAAGTGGCTATTATGCATATATTTTGATGAAATTTTGTACAAGAGTTCTTATTGACCCAAAATTATCAAAATTTTGACAAAAATGACAATAGAACTCTCAAATTATGTGGTATCTGGCAATTCATTTGAAAAAGGTAAAAAATGATTTTATTGCCATCTAATATTACATAACTTAAATACCTGAAAATTGCAAATAAATTTAAAACCAATGTAAATAACTGGTAAAACCAAGTACCTGTTATATTATTACCAGTACATGTTAACTCTCAAATTATGTGGTATCTAGCAATTCATTTGGAAAAGGTAAAAAAGATTTTATTGCCATCTAATATTACACAACTTAAATACCTGAAAATTGTAAATAAATTTAAAACCAATGTAAATAACTGGTAAAACCAAGTACCTGTTATATTATGTTTCAAAGAGGTAAAAAAGATCATGTTGAAACTTCGAGCAATAGTATATTAATCCATGCATGCATTTTTTTTCTTCATTATTGTTTAAACAATGGCTAAATTCAGTTATAGTGTTCTATCTGATATATATTTTGAAAGGAAAGATGAAAACGACATTATTTTACATATAATGAATAATCCATTCTTCAAAATATGCGACAAACCAGAAATTAAAATTCATAACTTAAAAATAAAAAACTTTTTAAATACTTTAAGAAAACGGTACAATCAATGTTCCAGAAACAAGAAATTGTTTTACTCACGCAACCAAGAATGGCTAAGAAATAAACTTATTTTTAAAAAGCCATCAGTAACTACCACGGAAACTGGAAAAGGTGGTCGACCAGCAAAGCCAATTGATAATTGTAGTGAAAGATCACGAAGACGCAAGCTTAAACATATCAATGAAGAAGTTTCTTGTAGCATCATAAAGGATTCATTTCTGCACCAAATTCAACCATCGAAAACTAAAAAGAGTAAAATTGCTATCATTGAAAAAATAGTGGAAGCAAGCCCCAGACGCACAAAAAGGATTTTAGAAAGTATGCCGACACCAACTGAAGAAAATAAATTTACTCCAGAAGAAGCATTTGCACTATTTTTGGATTTGAAAATTACTAAAAACCAATATACAGAATTGCGGAAGCGAACCAATGAAAAAAATTGTGGAATTTTTCCATCATATCGAGATATAGTTTCTGCCAAAAAAGATTGCTTACCTTCACCAACTGCTATTAGTGTAACTTCAAGTTCAGCAGAAATAAAATTGCAGGATCTTCTTGAACACACTGCAGAACGATTATTAAAAACATTTGATGCTGACTATTTAAAGAAGTTTAAAAATTGCAGCATGACTTTAATTTCTAAATGGGGATGTGATGGGTCCTCTGGCCAGAAACAATACAAACAATGTAATGCGGAAAATTCATCAGATGCCAATTTATTCATGATTTCTTTCGTTCCATTACGTTTAACAAAAACTTATATTGGTTCAGAGCCGTCAACTAGTAGAGCTGCAGAGATAGATGCATGGAAAAATGAAATTCCCTCGTCAACAAAATTTTGTAGACCAATAAAGTTTGCTTACAAAAAAGAAACTAAAGATGTCATAACTGAAGAAGTTGGCAAAATAAGAGATGAAATTAAAGAACTTCAACCAGTGATATTTGAATTTAATGACCAATGCATCGAAGTTAACTTTAAAATGTCACTTACAATGATCGATGGAAAAGTTGCACAAGCTTTAACCGAAACAAAGTCTTTGTCAAGCTGCACCATATGCCAAAAAACATCAAGTCAATTGAGCCAACCACCAACACAAGACGATAGTTTTAATGAAGCATATGAATTTGGAATGTCACCTCTTCATGCTAGAATTCGTTTTATGGAGCATATTCTTAAATTGGGATACGATTTGGAATTTGGCCCGTTAGGCGAAACAGTGAGAAACAACAAAGAAAATTTGGAAAAAAGAAAGCAAAAAAAAAAAGATATTCAAGAAAAATACCGTGAGATAGGCCTTATAAAGGAGATTTTTTTCCGATCCAGAAACTGCAGCTTCTATAACTGGAGTAGATTATGATTTAATACGACGATACCAAATCATATTAGAAGTTATAGCATGTAGCAAAAAGATAGATGCAAAAAAAATTTGGTCAGTATGCTAATGAGACAGCAACCCTTTATAACCAAAAATATTCTTGGAGACATATGCCAACCACAGTTCACAAAATTTTGTTCCACGGGGAACAAATAATTCAGCACAATATGCTTCCAATTGGAGATCTCTCAGAAGAAGCGCAAGAAAAAAGGAACAAAGACTACAGATTCTTTCGCGAGCACAATACAAGAAAAATTTCCAGATATTGTACTAATGAAGATCTTATTAATATTTTGTTGTGCACATCAGACCCATATATGTCCAGTATTCGACAGAAATGGAAATCAACCTCATTAGAGTTAGATGAAGAAGCTAAACAACTACTGCAAAATGAAAATCAAAGCTATTTGGAAGAAATTTTTACTAATATTGTTTAATTCATACTAGTTTAAAGATTATAATTTGTTTCTAATTTTAGTATAAATTTTTATCAATAGTAAAAGTTTACTTAAAATTTTATCGATGTTGTGTTCTGTATATAATATATCCAAATGGTATTGATATTGTTGGGAAATTCAGTGTTATTTTTCAGTTTAATCCTCACAAGAATTAGCTTTCTTCCAAAAAAAAACCAACCTTTGGCCCCTGTGAATATTGAGGCTAAATAAATGTTGGCATTTTCTGACCAAAATTAAGTTTAGGAATAATAAATAAGTATTGGTTGTAAAATGCGATTGAAGAAAATAAGAAATTATAAGAAAAATACCTATTTAAAATGTCAAAATATTCAACTTTTACATGGAAACTCAACAAAAAATTAAAATGCATTTTTAACTCCACATTACTTACGTTCCTATCAGTCGATTTTTACGTTTGAACACGCAAATTGAAGCTTAAAGTCCCTCCTATTGAACAAAACAAATTGCGTAAAAAATACCAATCCGGTCAAAAGTTATAGAGTTTTGACCGCTATCTCGCGAAATGGACTGTGCGGCGTTCCGTTGTACCGCAATCCTGGTCCGTAGCACCATGGCCCAGCTCCGTTGATTCGCTCTCGGGTGCGCTATTTGCTGACGTTTCTGGTGCATCATTACTCTCCCACATATCGTGGCTTTTCATGCATAAGTTGTGCAAAATGCATGCACTCACCACCAAATTAGTAACTGAACAAAGATCTCTCTGTTCAGTGAAATGCATTAGCCTACGGAATCTTCCTTTCAACAATCCGAACGCGTTTTCTACAGCCATTCTTGTGGAGGAATGTATAAAATTGAAATGCCGTTGCGCATCCGTCAAATTACCATTGTTTTTAAAAGGAGTCACTATCCACCTTGAGGACGCATATGCTGAATCTCCCAACAAAAATGTTGAGTTTGGAAACAGGCTTAGGTAGTTGCTTTGAGCATCTGAATAGATCTCCGATCTTCTGAGCACACGACTGTCGTGGAGTGACCCAGGCTCCCCGCAGTAAACATTGGTGAATATCTTGTCTGCATCGACCGCACCTTGTAGAACAATGCTGTAGACTTGTTTGCGGTTAAAATAATTTTCTTTGCTGACTCTTGGAGCGTTGATCTGTATGTGAGAACCATCAATCGCTCCAATAACACCAGGAATTTTGTTTTTAATTTCAAATTACCGCCAGGTTTCTTCTACACGAGAACCTGTCGGCCAGCTTAAGAATTCGTGGCCAATGCTAATTAACCAGGCTGATGTTTTTCGAACAGACCTCCATGCGGTTGATTTAGCGACGACGAACAGGTTTGCTAATTGCCTAAACGTTACCGTGTTGCTAATGTACCAAATGTACATGTACACGTGAGCTGTTGGGGAAATTTTTAAATTTCCGGGATTGTTTCCTTCCACAGGATTGGATTTAGAACATCTTCCTGTAAATGAAATCTTTTGTAATATGGTTGTTTTAAGAATAAAGATAAAAATGTACCTATCAAATAGTTCACCGTACTTCGCTTCAACCTCATATGCGATTTGAAGTCGTTGTCGTTAAATATGTCAATAGTTTCCAAAAAGTTTTGACATTTGGGATGATCTTCCATTTCCACATCAGATTCTTCTGAAGAAGAAGAGGAACTGGAACTCGAAGAACTCTCAAAATCTTCATCGGCGTCTTCATTTAGGGCATATAGAATCCTTAACAACTGGTACAAAGTATTGAAAGTTAGCTTATATGCATTACTTTTTCTAATAGCTTACTTATTTCTTTTTTGTTCGTGTCCATTGTAAATATTTTACAATTTTTTAATTTGGTTACCTGCAATCGCGAAAATATCAATTTATTTGACTGCAGAAAGCAATGTTACCATATTACAATAATTTTTTATTGACAGGTACATGTAATGCTGCCAAGTTATAATATATGCCTAATGTCTGTTTTCGTTGGCAAAGTGCTAGTTATATTTTAAGCAAGCCAACGAAAACATGCCTATTGTGTTCCAAAAAGTTTTATTTTAAGAAAATTTATTTTTGGATTTTTGACATGTGTTGCTAAGATTAGCAAAAAATACCTCTGGGTTCAAACTAGGAAAATTTCCCGTTATAACAGCAAAATTTTCAGTTGACATTACAGCCTTTTTTTGGTGAGTGTAATATTTAATTTATCAACAATTTTGTTGTTAATGAGTGCTGTGCTTTCTCTACTAACATTTGAACTAGAGATATAATCACCAAAGAAAAGGTCAGTATCTTATGCTACAGTTTCACAAGATCACTTGTTGTTTTTAACGAAATAATATTGTGAGTGTAGCATAAGAAACTGACCTTTGGTTTGATTAGCTTATGATTTTTCAGTTTGGTCATCTAACTGTTAGACAGACCTTGATATAAATTTTTAAAGCGAAAAAAACAACCTGATTTAAATAGATTTATTGTGTCATTTTGGAGAAAAAACTTTGCGTGCCGAGACAAATTTCTAAAATATCAGATTTTAAGCATTCTCTAAAAAATTCTCAAAGTGATCCAAAAATTTTAAGGGTTAAAGGTACACTTAGCGGAAATTTTGCAAAATTGATAAAAATCTGAATATTCAACAAAAACAAAAAAAAAATACTACAATTTAAAAACTATTCGATTTTTTTTTTTTTTTTTTTGACAAATTCGGATGCATAGGAGCAAAAAACAAATTGAAAAAGTATTCAATGCAATGTGCGGGAACATTTTTAACAAAATTCATTTTCAATATCAAATTCATTTCCATTTTTTAAGCAACATTCTTAAATTGATTAAAACGAAATACATTCTTTTCCTAAAGATGGAGCATTAGGTTAACTATTTGTAGTCAGATGGGGTGTCAGAAAGTGCATTCTGTTCATTAGAACTAGTCTGCTTCAGAACCAGTCTCCATTAGCACTATACGCTACATTGGCAACAAAGTAGTATGAAATTTCTCTTACGTTCGTGACATTAATCAATATTTGTATTTTTTGTGCACATTATACAGGGTGGCTCGATGTTGTTTTGCTATATCTTTAAAATGTTATAAGTTTATATGTTTGCTTGAAAATATTTATATCATTATATTTGAGACTCACAAGTATAATAATGATAAAATTACAATTACAAGGATATTTATGTTTAGGTGGAAAAATACAAACATTACAATGTACCTATGCCTGGAAACATATGTATAAAACCATGAAATGAAATATGATCTAAGAAATGCATTTATATAATTATATCAAATTAGATTTAATATAATAAAGTTACATTATATTTAATACCATTAGACCAGGGACTGAAACCGAACCCAAACGGGTTCAGGTTCGATGTTTATAAAAACTTTGAACCTGAACCCGCTGAACCCAAAAATTTAACCAGGTTCGGGATCAAAAATATAAAAAAAATTTTCTTGTTGTTCATGGCGTATTCCAGTTTGCAGTGCTCGACACTATATCTAGTCTTTTTAAGCAAATACTCGTACTTGAGAGAGAGCTATTTGCAAAAAAATTTTTCTGTAACTAAAAAGCTAAACTTGAAAAACCGTACTACACTGTCAAACTAGATGTAATTCCAGTTATGACAAGCCTTATTGGAATACAGAAGGTTTTGTTCGGAATTACTGGATGCTATGAATGATAATATTTGGAATATTTGTGAAGAATTCGTAGAAGTTTTTGAACCTGTTAAAAAACTACCGCTGAAACTACAACAAGAACAGATCACTTTAGGCGATTTTTATAGAATCTGGCTTAATTTAAATAACAGCTAAAAAAAGATGACGAAACGAAAACATTTTCACAATAATTATATTTAAATATTATAAAAAGAGAAAACTACTTTATTAATTATCCACTTTTAATTGCAGTATTATATCTAGATAGAAGATTTAAGTTAATGCTAAGTCCCGAAGATGGTGAAAATGCTAAAAATTAAAATTTTCAAAAATGTGCAAATGGAAAGAAAGGAAGAGAATTTTATGAGAGAATCAATATCTTGTTCTTCAGAAGATGATGTTCTTCAGAAGATGAGAGGGACTTCTTGCCTTGAAATTCATTTTGTCGACACAAAGAACAAATTTAAAAAAAGAAAACTTAAAGAATATATTAATTATAAAACAAAATGAAAATTTCTTTGAAAAATAAATAAATTTCCTATTGATACAACAATTGTCCTTTTTTTTAATGTTGAACCCGAACCCTGAACCAAACCGAACCTGAATTTTTTATTTCGATTAACCCGAACCTGAACCCATTTTTTCAGGGTTTCAGTCCCTACATTAGACTAAAAAATTCACTTATAGGCAGTGTTTAAAATGCTACCGCGATTTCAGCAAAAACACCAAAATTTAACTGTTTCAACAGCTAATTTAAAAAAAATTAAAGTTTTAACAATCACTGTATCTTGAACTGGCATCAAATTTTAATGCAGTAGCACAGTAAAAGGTTTTTTTTTGAAAACGAAAATCTACACTGAAATAGTCATTGGAAAAACTTTCAGTTTTTATAAACAGCAATAAATAATAAAGCGATAAAAATAAAAGTTAAACAAACAGTTATTCTCATTTTACAAGCAGCAGCTCGCCAGCAATAATATCGTTTTTTTGTCGTATAACTGGTAGCTTAAAAAACAAAATGAAGAAAGACTATAAAACAGACATACAAAATTAAATAATCGTTTTTAAAATGAAATGTTGAACAGTTTCATACATGTACAGGCGGGAATGCAGCATTTGAGCGTTTTTTTTATGAAGATCTGTTATATTGATGATTGTTTATGTATCTCAATGCACGACAAAAAAAAGGAATGTGTATGTATTCATGTAAAAGGAATGTGTATGTATTCATGTAAAAGGAATGTGTATGTATTCATGAAAAATTTACATGAAATTTTAATGGAATACCATAATATATATTTCTTTTTAATAAATTTAATTAATTTTTACAAAAAGATTTTTTTGTGTAAATGCTCAGAAAATGGTTTATTTCAGTCTTTAACTAAAGGTTGGTTAAATTTTAAGGGCCGATGTTGATTTTAAAGAAAACACAAATTATTTAGGAAATTATTGTCATTTCTTTTTATTATGATAATATGGTATGTTTCAATTATGTATGGAACAAAATATCGGTAAAATAGCCGCCGCGACCTGGGCGGCACACCTCCATCCGATTGTCCAAATTTTCGATGATGCTGAGGCATACCTGAGGTTCTATGCCGTTAATGTGCCGAATTATCTCATCGAATTATCGACGTATACCTTTTCTTTCAAATAACCCCAAAGAAAGAAGACCAACGGTGTCAAATCACATGATCAATTACATCGCCACCACATGAGATATACGGCCATTGAATTTGTCGCGCAAAAGAGCCATTGTTTCGTTAGCTGTGTGGCAAGTGGCACCGTCCTGTTGAAACCACATATCGTCCAGGGTCATATCCTCAATTCCTGTCCACAATAAGTTCGTTATCATCTCGCGATAGCGAACACCATTCACGGTAAATGCTTGGCCGACCTTATGACACACTATCGGCAACAACAGCAATGTTTTCCGCAGAGCGAACTGGGCGAGCATGCACAGGTGTTTTCACAATTTGCCCACAATTCTCCCGATCGTGGACAATTTGGTCGATTATGCTGACCAAAAAAAACACGAAGTGCACGAAATGCATTTTGATTTGAACGCCCATTTTCATAATAAGCCTGAATAACATTAATGCGTTGCTCGATTGTGTATCTTTTCAAATTGAGTTAGTCTGAAATTGAGAAATGTCAAATGAAATGCAGAAAAAACGATGTTTGGGTGTGGTTCACATTCAACATCGGCCCTTAAAATTTAACCATCATGGTTTTTAACCTACCAGCACGTAATTGAAAAGCTATTCTATCAAGCTTTGTTTGTGAATTTAACTGTTCCTGACTCTTTCACTAACTGGTTTAAGCTTTAGAGTTAAAGAGGTTATCAATTAGAAAAGATATAAAAATCACAAATATTCTTGACAAGTCCTCACCGATTTTTGTGTGTTTGTGCAATTAAGAATTCAAATAAGCGAATTCTTAAATATTTTATTAGATTTTTTGTTAAAGCTCTGCTTAGAGGCTCTAGCTTTTCTAAAACTTAGCGTTCTGATGAGATCTTTTGTCAGCTCGAAATACATGTATACGGGGGTTGAAAGCTCTTTTTAAATTTTTTGGGTATGAAAATATAATTTTACATTATTTAGAATTTATTTCATATTGTTGTTGAAATAAAAATACAAATTTTGTATCGTATTTCTTAAAGCCTGTATAACATTTGCTTTGATTCCGTCGATTTGAAAATAACTTGATTGTATTTTAGTTGATTTTTTTTCTACGATTAGGAAGTTTGTGTAAAGCCCATATAAGTTTGAAAATATCGTAGAAAGTAATCTCGCACTATTGTAATCAATAAGAAAAAAGTGTTTACGATTTTATCTGGTAACTGTTTTAATGCATAGAAAAAGTCAAACAAATTTTCTTTGCCCTTAAACACATTGAATTGTTTACAGATACGTCTTGTTACTATACGTTTACACTAATTAAACCTTATTATATACAAACTTCTAACCACTTATGTTATATTTTAGATGCACACCTACATACATATTACAAAGTTTTAAAATTCAAACTCTACTTTCAGTAAGTACAAACATCATGAACAAACAAAGGATATTTTTGGCCGCTATCTTAACAGTTAACTACATTTTATAGGAAAATTAAAATGGAAAAATTTCTCTTATCTTAGTAAAACTTAAAAAAATGTATCCTATATTCATCCAAAACTGTTAAATAAATGGACAAAATGGTCACGCTTTAAATGTCAACAGTTATTTCTGCGCTAAATAAAAATATCAACAATACTATTTTAGCTAAATAACTGAAAAATAAAATAATTTTAAGGAAACGAAAATTGTAAAAAACCTGTAAAGAAATAAGAAAAACTTACTTTTTAACATTGCGTTTAATGATGCACGAAAATAATGAATATCCTAGTACGCTAAAGTCAAACTATACTTCACACAATTTAACTACATACTTATTTTTTATTCCCGTTTTAGCATAAGGATGTCTGTGGGAGTTATTTTATTATTATTACTTTTCTGTTTTCATCTCCTTAGGTTTTACATGTCGTAGGACAAAATGTATTGTTTAAGTAAGAAAATGCATTGCGTAATGCCTGGCTACGGTTAAGTTGAGTGAAAAATTAAATTTAAAATTTATATCATTCTAAATTAAAAACTTAAAACGTTTTTTTCGAAAATTAAGTTTTTCTTTCGTTTCCTTGATTTTATTTTTAGTTTTTAGACATTAGCATAATAGTCTGAATAGATAATTTTATTGTTATTATATTTTCTTTTTAATGTTTTATCAAAGAAAAGAAAGTATAATTATCTTACAAAGAGGTTGCCAAGTGTTTAGAAATTTAAGATTACGCAGTAGAGTATTCAAAAACCGAAACCGAAAACCGGTCAACCGGTTTCTTTTTTTTTTTTTAAACCGATCGGTTTCGAATATTTTGTAAATTCGAAGAAAACCGAAAACCAGTCTTTTTTGTTCGGTTAACCGGTTTTTTTAATTACATCACCAACTGGGTTAATTGGTCTCTTTTATTTTTTCCGAACACTTATAATCGTTTGTTTGGTTATGAAGATTTAGATGTAAGTCTGATAGATTCCGATGAAGACTTAACTTTGGATATTCCAAATTCAAATAGTTTAATTTCAGATCTAAATAACACAATAAACAGTATTCAAAATCCTAAAAAAACGACTGTACAAAATCATTCATCATTATATGATGATTTCATATATCTTGATAAATGCGACAAAAGAACTAAAAAGTTGGAAAATTTATATAATTGTCTTTTGACTATTTGTCCAACATCTACTATTAGTGAAAGAGTATTTTCCACTTCTATCATTATCAAAAGCAAACAAAAAAATCGTCTTAAAACGAAACATTTAAATTGCATATTATTTTTAAAGTATTATATTAGAACTTAAAAATAGATTTTCTTTTTAGATATTTACAGCGGCTTTCATAAAAATATTTTTTAATGTAATATTAAAAAAACTTATTTAATGCCAAACGTTTTAAACGTTCAAATTAATAACGTACTTATTTTACCTAATTTACAAACTTAATGATCTCCATTCATTTGATATGAATATAGTTTAATAATATTAATTTTTAAGATATTATATTTAAAAATATTAAAACCAATAAATAAATTGTTTATATCTTTATATCCCAGCAAAACCTCACATTACTAAATAATGGGTAAAGTAATGTATAGCCATAGGGGCCGATGGATTACTTTACACCTTACTTCATTGCTGAAACTTACAGGCGATGAGCCTCAAAGAAATTTATATACCCATTACTTTAGAGGTGATAATGTAAGGGGTTACTTATATGGTTACGAGAATGGAAAAAATAATGTATCTAAAAATATATTTTTAAAAAAGAGCAATTTTTATTAAAAAATAACTATTACAAATAATTTATTTAAAATATTTGTAATTAAAAATAATGTGGTCAAGATGGGAATCGAACCAGGGAAATCTGGTTGCCAGCCAAGAACTCTACCCACTGAGCTATCGACGCATATAGTATTTGATTGCTTTAAACTTAAATGAATTGTTGCGCTTCGTTTTTTCGCTAGTGTTATCAAAACAAAGATACATTACCCTTTTGCTTACAAAAAAAAAACACAAAAATATTTCAATTATTACTTTACATTTATAAATCATATATTACGTAGTCAATAAAGATTAACTTATTACTTTATGCTTGCAAATAATGAAAAAGGTAACGAGCTATCATTACAAGGTAACGCATGAGAATATCGCACCCATTACCAAAGTTTTGCTGGGATATTAAATTTCTTTTTTTTTGTTTGTAATTAAAACAATTTTTATTCAAATTAAAAATAACCGGTTGACCGGTTTTTTCTGCAAAAACCGAAAGCGGTTTTTTTAAAATTCGATTTTTCGAAGAAAACTGAAACCGGTTTTTCCAAAAGGCCGGGTTTTTGAATACTCTATTTAGCAGCATGTTCCAAGAAGTTACATAGAATGACCCTTACAGACATTATCGCCATATCCGAATTAATTTAGATCCTTCTAAATATCCAAATATATTGCTGGATCTAATTAGATCTGCCATTTTCGGATCAATTTAGATATTAAGGAATATAAAGTTGGATATGATTAAATATTGTGCTAGATCCATTTTTTACTCGGGTGTTTTTAAAAAAAATAAAAATTTTTTTTGACATTTGTTTGGATCTAGAAGGAGACTCATTTCATGGATCATGAAATGATCCATGAAATTTCCTTTTATTTGAGTTCCCACACTTATGTATATGTAACTGCGCGTACCTGAAGATAGTGTATAATAAATAAATTCACACAGAAAATAAATTGGTTGGAATTCTATCGGATCTACCACAATTGTATCGTAATTTAAAAAGTTAATTTGTAAGTGCTTAGTTGTTCATCAGAATAGTTATATTTACTTATAAACAGAATATATCAAATTAACCGAAACAATGTCAGATCATCCAAAATATTGGTATTTATAACCAATATTGAAAATATATTATATTTCCAATGCGAATAACACCATCAACAACAACTTATCAAAGATTTTATCATCTGAACAAAACATTGGCAACAGAAATCTAAAATTAGTACTGTATTAACAAAAACTATGACTTCATCTAAAATATTAGTTGTTCCAATCAATTTTAATAAAATGTCAAATTGTTTATCAACATTAGTGCAATCAACCACAATTCCGTTAATTGGCCTCCTTTATTTTTTCCGAACACTTATAATCGTTTGTTTGGTTATGAAGATTTAGATGTAAGTCTGATAGATTCCGATGAAGACTTAACTTTGGATATTCCAAATTCAAATAGTTTAATTTCAGATATAAATAACACAATAAACAGTATTCAAAATCCTAAAAAAACGACTGTACAAAATCATTCATCATTATATGATGATTTCATATATCTTGATAAATGCGACAAAAGAACTAAAAAGTTGGAAAATTTATATAATTGTCTTTTGACTATTTGTCCAACATCTACTATTAGTGAAAGAGTATTTTCCACTTCTATCATTATCAAAAGCAAACAAAAAAATCGTCTTAAAACGAAACATTTAAATTGCATATTATTTTTAAAATATTATTTTAGAACTTAAAAATAGATTTTCTTTTTAGATATTTACAGCGGTTTTCATAAAAATATTTTTTAATGTAATATTAAAAAAACTTATTTATTGCCAAACGTTTTAAGCGTTCAAATTAATAACGTACTTATTTTACCTAATTTACAAACTTAATGATCTCCATTCATTTGATATGAATATAGTTTTATAATATTAATTTTTAAGATATTATATTTAAAAATATTAAAACCAATAAATAAATTGTTTATATCTTTATAGCCCAGCAAAACCTCACATTACTAAATAATGGGTAAAGTAATGTATAGCCATAGGGGCCGATGGATTACTTTACACCTTACTTCATTGCTGAAACTTACAGGCGATGAGCCTCAAAGTAATTTATATACCCATTACTTTAGAGGTGATAATGTAAGGGGTTACTTATATGGTTACGAGAATGGAAAAAATAATGTATCTAAAAATATATTTTTAAAAAAGAGCAATTTTTATTAAAAAATAACTATTACAAATAATTTATTTAAAATATTTATAATTAAAAATAATGTGGTCAAGATGGGAATCGAACCAGGGAAATCTGGTTGCCAGCCAAGAACTCTACCCACTGAGCTATCGACGCATATAGTATTTGATTGCTTTAAACTTAAATGAATTGTTGCGCTCCGTTTTTTCGCTAGTGTTATCAAAACAAAGATACATTACCCTTTTGCTTACAAAAAAAAACACAAAAATATTTCAATTATTACTTTACATTTATAAATCATATATTACGTAGTCAATAAAGATTAACTTATTACTTTATGCTTGCAAATAATGAAAAAGGTAACGAGCTATCATTACAAGGTAACGCATGAGAATATCGCACTTATTACCAAAGTTTTGCTGGGATATTAAATTTCTTTTTTTTGTTTGTAATTAAAACAATTTAAAAATTATATAAGCTTTTTATTCAAATTAAAAATAACCGGTTGACCGGTTTTTTCTGCAAAAACCGAAAGCGGTTTTTTTAAAATTCGATTTTTCGAAGAAAACCGAAACCGGTTTTTTCCAAAAGGCCGGTTTTTTGAATACTCTATTTAGCAGCATGTTCCAAGAAGTTACATAGAATGACCCTTACAGACATTATCGCCATATCCGAATTAATTTAGATCCTTCTAAATATCCAAATATATTGCTGGATCTAATTAGATCTGCCATTTTTCGGATCAATTTAGATATTAAGGAATATAAAGTTGGATATGATTAAATATTGTGCTAGATCAATTTTTTACTCGGGTGTTTTTAAAAAAAATAAAAATTTTTTTTGACATTTGTTTGGATCTAGAAGGAGACTCATTTCATGGATCATGAAATGATCCATGAAATTTCCTTTTATTTGAGTTCCCACACTTATGTATATGTAACTGCGCGTACCTGAAGATAGTGTATAATAAGTAAATTCACACAGAAAATAAATTGGTTGGAATTCTATCGGATCTACCACAATTGTATCGTAATTTAAAAAGTTTATTTGTAAGTGCTTAGTTGTTCATCAGAATAGTTATATTTACTTATAAACAGAATATATCAAATTAACCGAAACAATGTCAGATCATCCAAAATATTGGTATTTATAACCAATATTGAAAATATATTATATTTCCAATGCGAATAACACCATCAACAACAACTTATCAAAGATTTTATCATCTGAACAAAACATTGGCAACAGAAATCAAAAATTAGTACTGTATTAACAAAAACTATGACTTCATCTAAAATATTAGTTGTTCCAATCAATTTTAATAAAATGTCAAATTGTTTATCAACATTATTGCAATCAACCACAATTCCGTTAATTAAAATTACAACTTCCATTTTCAGAAATTTAATTGCAAATGAAGCAGTATTCACTTAAACACATATTTCGTAATTATGAAACTTCTTCATTAAACGTTAGATATATTTATAAAAAACTCAAAGTACCAGCATTTTAGGACAAGTATTATAAACCATCAGATAGGCCTTAAAATTACCTCGCTGTTGATATATAATTGCACATTTTTGCTTTTGATCAGCACATAAATATTTCTTTAAAATTATTTCCAGAACGGAAACACATATGTCTATTATAACAAAATTTTAAAATGTATTATATTTTTGCTTCTTATTCATATACATATTTATATCCAAAATTTGAAAACAACTTAATAGGCATGTCTTCTTTGTACAATTAAGCTAGCAAGTTATTTCATTTATATGGAGAATTAAGCGAGTTAAGAACTAGTCGCTTAGTACTCGCTTAATTCTCCATATAAATGAAATAACTTGCTAGCTTAAGTGTACAAAGAAAACATGCCTAATGTATCTAGCGTGCAGTGGGTAGAAACATAGCTGCCAGTCTTAGGGTTCCGAGTTTTAATTAAATAAAATTAATGGACAATTTACTTTTTATTGCAGCAGCAATGATATGTTTAAACAAAAATATTAAAATTTCAAATCTGAAATGTATTTAAGTTTGAAATTATGACCTATAATTATACTAAAGCAATAATGTCTTTAAATTCGAAAGTTTAAGATTATTTGAGAGAGAAATATTTTCAGAATTTCAATAATTTTCTATAGAAAATATTTCTAATATACCAGATTTTTTTTGCTTTTAGAAAATATCTGAGGATTAGAACAAAATTATAGAATAATGCTAACGAAAAATGCAATTTCATTTAAAATTAACTGATATTGCAGTTATTTTTAGCTGTCTATCTAAAACGAACATTTGAAAATAACAGCATTAGTGACGGCCCAGAACAACAACGTCTGTTTTTTTATACAAATTGATGATTAAAACGCGTAGAGTGTTGCCGTTGTGAAATAGCATCTGTTGTATTTTCAAAACGTTTTTTCTTATACTCTTGTTTTTTGTTTCAAATTATCTTAATAGAGTTTTAATATTTTAAACATTTTTGTAAACAAAAAAATATGATGAGTAAAATTAATATGTTACGATTTTCATGTTGTCTTTGTGTAGTAGCTAATAAATAACTTACTATAAATCAACTTAGTACCCCAGCAAAAAAAAAATGGTAGTCATTCTGTGACTAACTTCTTTCATTGCTTCCTAAACTTCAGTTGACATTCTTTTATGATTTTTTGGTGTTATTCTAAGGCACTTCCAAAAGAATTCATGTGTTCATATTTCAAATGCAGTGATCTGGATATAAGCCCGATGCATATCTTAAAGAATCACTCTTCATTACTTTTAAAGCATAAGTTATAGTATATCGTGTATTTATTTTGAATCTAAAGCATTTATTCAAATTGAGAAAATAGTTCTGATGAACTTTTTTAACTTTTTTACTAAATCATTTTTTATATTTTAGTTTTTTTATAATAATAAATAAAATTTTATAAGGGTTAGAATTTATGCAGTTTTGCAATTTTTATAAAAGTTTTGAAAAATCAAGAAAAATAGATTTTTTTGACCTTTTATTGATACTATCTGGCCTGTCATTTGCATTTTTTCAGCCTTAAATATTTATGACGACGCAATCTGTGCATTTTTGCATTTTGTATATTATTTAACACTACACCATTTCCAGTTTTAATTCAGAATTTACCAAGATTATTTTAAAATTATGCAAAAATTATTTAAAATTATCCAAAAATATTTTAAAATTTGTCTAAACATTCATTAAAATTTTTGAAACATGTTTCAAATTTGTTTTTTCATCAATGCAGAATTATTTATTTGTTTTGATAAAGAGTATGTCGATGGCTTAATATAAAAAGGCCCTAACTCGATTTTTTGTTACTTGACAGCAGAAGGAAAAAACTTAATAAAATACGTAAAATTTAAGATACAAGTTTTAATGCAATTTTTAATAAAAAGAGCGACACATTTTTGGAAATTGCATTTAAACTTTATTTTTATCTAAAATTTTAAGGATTTTATTAAGTTTTTTCCTTCTCCTATCAAGTAACATAAAATCTATTTAGGGCCTTTTTATATTAAGCCATCGATGTGTATATTAATGCATAAATTTCGCTTCTTCAAACTTATTTTTCTGCATTCTTGTAAATTAAATTTTCATCAAAGCTTAAATACCACAAAGTATATGAACATTTTTCACTCATGCATCAGAATACCTAATCATTGTATTATCATTGCTTCCTTAGTGACTGTTATAAATAAAAAGGGCTATAAATAATTAAAAACAGTGTTTATTATTTGCAATATAGAAAGAACTCGATTTATTTAAAAGGTAAATAAATTAACGATTTTATAAAGACAACAAAAAACAACATAAAAATGTTAGAAGCTTCGAGAGCAGACAACGAGAAACTGTTAGCTAATGTAGCGGATTTTATTAATTTGCTAGAATTACACATTTACACACTTTGGTATCGTTCTTTTTTTTTGCGCGTTTGAGGGTTAAAAAAATATGTTTTATATACATATATTCAAGAATTTTAAATTTTTATAGCATGCGATCTTATATAGTTGGTTAAAGATTTACTATTTAATAAAGGATTCATTCCTAGTTATACTTGATTATGGCTGTAGTATTGTGATAATCTTTTAATTATTACAATATTTTATAAATTTCCTTTTTACTTATGAAAAGTTTAAATATATTGAAAAGGCCTACCACATGATGTTAATGTTAAAAACTCTACTTAATTTCATGCTATAATTAGTTAAAGAGAGTCTGTAGTAGTAGGAGAGTCTGCAGTAGTCTAATTCAACCGCTTATAACTGGAAATAATTTGTATACCCATTCTCAGCTACACAACGTCAATATTGGAAAGTACGTAGCTTAAATGGTCGGTAGACTACTTTCTGAAACTTATATTCATTTTGGTCAGCCATTTTTTAAACATCTCTATAAATTTAACTCGGAAAAAAGTGTTTTTAGGTTATATAACCTAAAATAAAAATTCAATTCTAATCTTTGAAAATCTAAAAAAAAAGAAAGAAAAGTAAGTTTTAGAAGTAAAATTATTATTTTTTTAAATAAATTTCGATAAGTGTGACAAAGGAAATTTGCAATTAATTGTTCATAAAAAAAAACTAAATTGGTGAGTTGAATTGTAATATAAACCAAAAAGTCAGCCTTGACAAGATCCCTTATTTACAATAGGATTCTTCAACATACTGGTAATAATTGAAAAAAAGAAAAATCAGGGATTGAATATTGATAGGGTTACTATTCAATATTCTTCCCTCAGTTTGTCTACCAAGATAAGCCTTAATTTTGATGGAGAACAAATGCAATATGGAATACTTATATAAGTCTTACATAACGGCATCATCAACTCAACTGGTACGCGTAGTTAATTTTTTTAAGCCTGTGGCCCCAGAGTTTAAAACCTTAATTGCCTAATAATTGTTTTAATGTATTCTTGGGAAATTCACATCACCAACAATCAATATTAAAGATTTAACAACCCTCAAAAAAATATCCAAATTAAATTAAGAGAAATTAGAACCCTGGGAAAAAAATTTAATTATCCACAGAAAAATCATTACAAACCTTTAAGTGATGGATCGAAATAATTTAAAAAACCAAATCCGATTTCAACATTTTCACACACCGTGCCCACTGTGCAAGAAATATGCATATTTTGTTCCCGTGTCGTCACTAACTTACTTATGCGTGTAACACTAATTTATTTGTCATGGGTGGGTAAGTAAAGCAGTCCAGTCATTCGATAAATTCGTCGATAACAAAAATGCAACGCTGTTGGTGGTAGGTTTGAACAGCTGTTTTTTGTTGTTATACTGAAGAGAAGGGTAGAAAAAAAGAAGTATACATTTCTACATGCAAGGAAAATGGAGGAAAAATTTTTAAAAATTAAGGAACTTCCTTTTTAAAAATTCTAATTCGATTCTGGTTTTGGATGGAGTAGGAAGAGTGGCCGGCGATAAGAAATTTTTAATTGGCAATTACAACAACTACAACATCAGCAACAGCAACAATGGCAAAAATTTACAAGTTTTTTTATTTAATTTTATTACAATATGAAATATTATCTATAAAGAGAAAAAGGTTATATACATAACATTGGATTCAGCCACTTCTTCCTACACAACGTTGGAGTAGCTGCATTAGCACCACCACGCCTGGGGGTGCTAGGTAACCAGTGGATAACACAATTTTACGAGAATTACGTGGACGACCTGACGGACAGGACTGAAAAGAAAGTGTTTTCTTTTAGTTTCTAAGAAATTGATAGGATAGACATTTAGTGTTTTTTTTACTTACCTGGGAGTAATCCCCTATGGAGGAAGTGCGAAAGTCGCTAGGTCGAGCTCAACCGGGAAATTTTACCCATATTGAGAAAAATGTTGTTCCTATAAAAAAAAGGAAAATCAAACTAAAATAAAATATTATAAAAAATTTAAATTTTAAACGTAAACGGGAATACCGTACCTCGGACACAGTGACGGACGGACCATTCCACTGAGGCCAACACCGCAAGGCATTCAGCTTATTGGCAAATCAGAGCGAATACGCCATCTTTTATTACCCGCCATTTTGGGAAAATTAGTGAAATTTGGGATGCCGTTAACAACAACAAACGTTATAATTACCTAAAAAGAAATCAGGAATTTTTAATGGCGACTTTGTATAATTTTTTTTTTCAAAGTAATTTTATATTAAAAAAAATTTTTAATCAAATTTTGTGAGTGTTAGAAGGATTTGTTTTTTATTATCGCTGAAAATAGAAAAATATTAATTAATTGTCAGAGAGAAAGGAAATATGAATATTGTTAACGAATATTTTTTTTTTTCAAATGCCACAATTTGGCAATAATAATATTAAATGTATAGATATAGAAAAATGAAAATATATACTGTTTAACCAAATTAACATGACGGTTTAGATTTTTTTATAAGTGGTAGCAGGGAGAAGAAATAAGCGGGGTAAGTAATTGGGGCATTCCGGTTAACGTTTATGGAATGTCACGGTGAAACCAGTTCCTTTTGGTTTCAGAGGGAGGGTAACCATATTGGCGAAACAGCTGCCAATATAAAAGGAAGTTTTTTTTGATGTTTTGGGTGTGCTGCAGGTAGCGTGGCGTATAAGACGCTTTTATAACCAATTCCTTCGTGCGTTGATTTTCTTTGCATCGCTTTGTCTCGGGTCCCCATAAAATCATAAAAATTTTTCATAAAGTCACCCAATGCAAAAAAACAGGCTGGCATGAATTATTGTCCGTGTCTGTTATGCCCAGTTTGGTCGGCAAGAACCCCCCCCTATCCGGCGAGCTCAAGCCGAGCGTTCCGCAATCATGCCAGCACTGTCGACAACCTGGCAACACCTTTTTTCCTTTTATACAGTATCAACAGCTGACACGACATATTGGAATAAGCTGTCGATCAACATCAAACAAGCCAAAATGTATACTCTTCTTCCCGTGACGTCATTAATATTACAATCAACAAATAACATTTCATAAATATCATTCGATACACACAGATTATGTATAAAATTCTTATTTATATATATATTAAACCACTAACCATTTTTGCACCACTAATGTTAATTGAAAAGTAATGGTTTTTGTTATTTTAAAGTATTTTTTTTTTTGAAACGATGAATTGGTTTTTATACATAATAGAATGTACTGATGATATATAGAATTGGGCAAAAATAGTTATTATACAAGAATATTAGAACATGATCCGTACATTCCTAGAATATGTATATAAACTATTTTTTTTTTTGTAACCAGAAGAATGAACTATATTCAGTTCATATAAATTTAATTAATAATCAATTTTAAAGTTAAAATTATACCATGGAAAATTAAATTGTAAAGCTATTAATTTACAGGTCATTTTAAAGATTAAAGTTTAAAAAAAAAATATTAGCAAATAGCTAAATATGTATGAGTATAATTGTATACAAATATTGATAATTATTAACTTAAATAATTTGTATAGACTAAGTAAGTAGCATGTTTGAATTTACATCGTGTAAATTCTCTACATTGCAAAGGTTTAGTATCTAATCGATACATTTGAATTTTGAAACCAAATGTAAAAAATTTACACTAATGTCTAAATTAACAAACTAATATTAGTTGACATTTTTTTTGGCAATTGTTGTAATCATATTTCTTAAATTTAAAGAATAAATCTACCAACCGGTTGCATTGAGCTCAATTCATCGGAGGAGAATTATAAGGAGGAATTTTTTTTTATATATTACCATTGTCAATTGATTTAAAATTTATAGCCATCGTAATCCTCTAAACAGGATGAAAATATGTAAGTCAATCTTATCAAATATGCATTCGATTAACACAAATCTTTTAGATTTATGTATATACTAACTAAAATTATTATTAAAATTTATTTGATATTTAAAAGTATATATTTATATTCTTATATAAACACTCGTTCAACGCTCAAATTGTCAATTTTCATTCGTGCTGCGAATAGATTAAATTACCTTTTAATTCATCGATTTAAGGGTCTAGTTTTACCAATAAATGAATTTTAGAAAGCCAGAAATGAAATAAGTGCGTTATGAATGGGGATGTTAGCTAGATAACAAGACGGGTATGATAAAGTAAGTACAAAAACGGATTTTGGGAAGTGATTTAGGAAATAATTAAAGGAACACGTAATCACTTAAGTGCTGAAGGGTGGGACATTTTATAAGTGTTCTAGCGATATAAAACCAATCGATCAGTGATTTTTAGCTTAGTTTTGATGCAGCAAGTATTGGAATATATATTTCTTATTCTCTTGTTAGTAGTTGTGGTTTTAGGTAGGTCAAGAACCTCCCCCAATCCGGCGAGCGTAGCCTTTTCTGATATTCCAAGCCGACCGAACTAAAACATAATGTTAACACTTATTCTAAAAGTGACTGCTACACTAAGATGGAAGCAAAGCTGTTAACTAAAATTGAAGAAAAACTTCAAGAAAATTCTAGAGAAGTTTCCGAGGTGCCAAAATAGTTTCCGACTTA
This sequence comes from Eustalomyia histrio, assembly GCA_949748255.1. Lineage (NCBI taxonomy): Eukaryota > Metazoa > Arthropoda > Insecta > Diptera > Anthomyiidae > Eustalomyia > Eustalomyia histrio. The sequence continues at coordinate 82,470,336 of OX456523.1, read as the reverse complement.
GAGACTGACGTGGAAATACAAGCCAAAGATGTTGAGAGAAAACTACAAGATCTAGAAAATAAAGTAAATAATGTCCAATGTCAAGAGGGTCCAGTACGAATTATTCAGAAAACTTCTGGTAGAGCAAAGGCCCCTACTTTTGACGGCAGCGTACCGTTTAATGTTTTTAAGTTCGAGACAGTCGCCGCCAGAAATATGTGGAACATCGAAGAAAAAGCTATAGAGTTGATTTTGGCCTTAAAAGGAAACGCTGCAGAAATTCTTGAAAGTGTGCCAATCACCTGCAGAAATAATTATGACGACATAATGGTCGCACTGCAGCGAAAGTATGGTGGCGAACACAAAAAACAAATATACAGAACGGAACTAAGAGGTGGACTGCAGAAAGCAAATGAGTCATTGCAAGATTTTGCGACAGAGATTGAGCGGTTGGTGCAGCTGACTTATCCATGTGAAAATCATCCATTATTAGATGAATTCAAAATTGAAGAGTTTGTGAGTGGAATTCGTGATCCTGATGTAAGGTACGCGGTGTGTGCTACACGAAAATTATCTTTTGCGGAAACTGTTTCATTTGCGCTGTCGCAGGAAACTGCAAAGATAATTTCCAAGCAACAAATATATGATGTACGAAACATTGAAGTAACTGCTGAAAAAGAGAAAGATATAAGCACTATGGATTCAAAGAGATGCTCACAGAGCTAAAAGAGGCAGTTTTGCAGGCATTAGGTAAAAAGCAAGTTAAAACCAATAATAAATGCTATAACAGCGGTAGAATAGGACATTTTCAGAGAAACTGCCAAGCAGCAAGGAAAAGCCACCCATCCGTTCATTAATTAGCACAGCAGTCACCGTTAGAACCTAGCAGTGCGGGACACGATCCAGCTCCTAAAAACGAGGGCCCCACAATCTCCATATCAGTGACACAGCAGGGAAAAAGCAATCTTACTGCTTGCGGATATATCAATGGCAAATAGCGCATTTGCTCTATAGACACAGGAGCATTACAGTCTGTCACTAGACCCGATATAGTTAAGGAGGCAATTGAACCATTATATGGGGTAAGACTACGCATAGCTACTGGAGAGACTGGTACTGTCTATGGCAAAGTGAATGTGAAACCAACGATTTCCAACATAAGCGTCAATCACGTATTTATTGTTGCCGATGTTGTGGATGAAGTAATCATTGGTGCAGATTTCATGATTAGTCACGGCATTAATCTGCATATGGGGCAAAAAGTTATGATTTGGCGGAATGTTGAAATACCCCTTGATGTTGAATATGAGCGTAAGGCTCAAGTAAGAAACCCGGTTACCATTGAGCACAAGGGTAGGAAACATGGCAAGCACAGTTCAAAGGCTGAAGAGAAAGACCGTATCGTGGACATTCAACAAATGCATATCGAGTCGAGTGAAGCCTGGTCAGCGGCGCACCGGAGTGAACCCATGTTGGCGAAGATTATATCAGCCAAAGAAGAAAACAGGTTGCCTACCCGCGAGCAGATATCAGCTGAAAGTCCGCTGATAAAGGCATATTGGGCACAGTGGAATAGCCTACAGGTGTTAAATAGTTGCTTATGTCGTGCGGCAAAAATGTGGCCAATTTTATTGTGGTGCCGGCATCTAGAATAAACGAGGTATTGAGGGAGTTCCATGACGGTCCCAGTGGTGGTCATCTTGGTGTCACAAAAACCATAGAGAAGTTGAAACAACGGTTTTACTGGGTCGGCTGTCAACAAGCTGTAGGCGATTGGATAGCAAATTGCGCGCAATGCATCGCAGCTAAAGCACCAGTTAGAAGAAGTCGTGGACAACTTCAGAAGTACAAATCGAACGCTCAATACTCCACCTCCTGGAAACATCTTTGGAACGGAACTGAAATTGCCTGAAAATTTAGAATTTGGCGTTAAGCCCGCCGCAACAGACAGTGAAAACGACAACTCTTCCCAGGAACAAGAAAACCTCAACGAGCTTTATGAGTTCGTCTGCAATTAAATTAAAATGGGACGGACCCTATAGAGTAATTAAAAGGTTGAATTATGTGGTATACAAAATACAGAAAGATCAGAGTCCAAAATGAAGGTTGTGCATCTAGAGCGACTAGCCAACTATGGAAAAGAAATAGCTATGTCTGTTCGGGATGAACAGGCTTAAGTGGGCGGCAGTGTTGCCGAAATTTCTAAATACTAGAAATTTCATCACAAACTCTTTGACAGCTGGAAAAATCTAGTGAAGTAATAACTAGAATACCTGACTACTCATATAAATACTGGTACTTGGTGACGCAGTAGTTCAGTTTATAAAGTAAAACGCTGAGTGTGAAGAACTGAAGTGAAGTTTAGTCTATCTACATCGTGTAAATAAAGTGTGCTATTAAAGTGTTTTTCTATAAATTTTAGTGACTGTTATAAATAAATAATTTCAAACAGTGTTTATTATTTGCAATATAGAAAGAACTCGATTTATTTAAAAGGTAAATAAATCAACGATTTTATAAAGGGTAAAATCGTAACAATATATATAAATTTCTAAATTTCCTATAAATTAAGGCGCACCCTAGAACACACATTATGCATAAGTTGGTGCACACATAATAGGAAATTTTACATTAAAAGTGAGTAAAAATTAAATGAAAATACTAAGTATTCTATCCTGCTGGCTCTTGTGAAATTTTTCAATTTTTATTATCTAAAATTTACTAATAAAAATTTTCATGTTTCTTTGCAATAAAAACAATTTATAAAAAAGAATATGATTATATGATCTAAAATCCTAATAATACTATTCAATATTTCAAAATATCAACTTAAGTAAATATTTGGCTGAAGTGCACTTTATCAAAAAAAAATAAAATATGACCCCTTTTGGAATTAAAAAAGAAAATGTCTTTCTATCTTCCTCTTTTAGATACGGGGCCCCAGGCCCCAAAAATCGGCAAGCGTAGTACTATATAAGTGTTGGTACTCAAATGAAAAGAAATTTTCTCAGGATCGCAAAAATGGTTCATGATTTTTATCGAGATCTTTGGGATCTCGATAAAGTCTACTTTATAAAAAAAACAAATTATATGACCCGCTCTGTGAGGTCCAGTTTTTTACAAAATGGTAAATGGCCACATGTGGCCCATATAAGGTTTTTTTTTTTAAAAAAAAGGGTTGTTTTCAAAAAAAAATTTTCCTGCGGCGCCTCTAGATCCATTTAAAACCCCATGGACAAAAAAGTTATTTACGAAAAAGTTGACGCTTTCCAAAAATTTTAAAAAGGTTTAAAAAATGGTACGAATTCCCCAAAAAAATTAAGAATGTTTCCTGCTGCGCCTCTAAATCCATTTTAAATTCAATGTCTCTTATATACAAACAAAAAGTTTTTTTAAAAAAAGAGGACGATTTCCCAAAATATTAAAAATTGTTACCTGCGGCACTAAGTCAATCAAGGCCAATGAAAACAACTACCGATTTATTTAGCAAAATTTTAAATTTTTTTTTACAATCGTGCCCTTTTTTGAATCGCGTGATTTTTTAAAAAATTTTTAATTTTTTAGGGGCCTCGTAGACACCGTCCCCAAAAACCGCTTGGAAACAATTTTCTTTTTTATTCCAGAGAGGGTTATATATTTTATTTTTTTATAAACTACACTATCGTGACCCCAAAGGGGTTTTAAATTGATCTAGAGAGAGCCACATATCGTTAATCATAAAACAAAATGAATTTTTGAGATCCTGAGCAAATTTCCCACAAACCCACAAATGTGTTACTACGCGTATAGGTTTTTGGGGCATAGGGGGCGTCACAGGACTCTACCCCAAAAATGGAATATTGAAAAAAATTTTCATTTTAATTCCTGAGGGGGTCATATTTTTTTAGCAACGCCCGATAAAGTGCGCTTCTGACACACTAGACACTTAAAATATTATGTACTTTACTGATTGTAGATTAATAAAATAGTGCTATGTTCCAATTAAAAATAAAGGAACATACCTTGCTTATTTTAACATCTGTTCGATATGATTTACAAGTATTTACCGATTTTTTTCAGTTTCATTTGTGGTTTATTTGTGTCCGTTACAGTTATTACAAATCTTAATTTTATTTGCTGTTTGTTTCAAAAAAGTATTCTTAAAAAATTGCAGTTTGTTTTTTATTTAAATTGTTTATATAAAAAATTATTTCAATTTAAATTACAAGAACTTCATAAACACACATGCATACATCCACATTCACACAAAATGTGTCTATAGCCATATATACATATCATTATCTTTATTTTTTAAGTATTTAAAATAGATTTGTCAATAAATAAAATAATTGTCTTCCTGCTTAATATTCCTATTAAGCGGTTTTTTCAATCTATGATCTCCTTGTTAAAATAATAAATGATTGAATTAAATCAAATTGGAGTGTGTTTCTTAACCCTTAAATGCCTGAAGTTTCAATTTTGATACCAGATTTATAGTCGAATTGTGCACTTGCAATTATTAAATTTTTTAATGTTTGTATATGTAATACCATTGCATAATAATCTTATAATCTAAAGTTATCAAATAACTTTCAGTTGGCAACATCGCCAAAGAGGGTATCAAATTGAAGCAGAAGATAGTGCAGAAAATCTTCCTGCTGATCTTGACTTTCAAACTCGGACTATTTGGTAATAAACTCCAACTGCAACCCCCGGAATATGGTATGGAGAGTAAGAAATATGGATACTGTACAAAATGATTTTCAGTTTGAAGGAAATACGGAATATCTATCTGAAATCCTAGAATTGGAAATGCCTTTCCAGTTCTTTTCTTACTTTTTGAATGAAGAAATAATAAAATTCCTAGTGGATGAGTCAAACAAGTATGCTTTTTAAGAGAACCCTTACTTCTCAGAACTTGTTACTGTCACGGAACTACTTAAATTTTTTGGGATTCTTATTTATACTAGTGTTTACCATTACCCTTCTGTTAGGCCGTACTGGCCAAACAATGTAAAATATGACTCGAAATAGATTTGATAAAACCAGACAAATTTTTCATATGAATGATGATATCAAACATTTGCCTCCTGATCATCCCCAGCACGACAGACTGCATAAAATAAGACCAGTAATAGACCACTTGAATAAAAGATTTTCTTCTGTGCCATTTGACCATCAGCTGTCACTGGACGAGCAAAAGTGTGCCACAAAAGTGAAACATTTCATGATACAATATCTACCAAATAAACCACATAAGTGGGGATTTAAATTATATATTTTATGCTCTCTTTCGGGCCATGTGTATAATTTTGAGGTGTACTCAGGAGCAAAAATTTTTAGCGTTTATCTGGTGAACCAGACCTAGGAGTTGTATCTAATACAGTTGTGCGATTGTTGCGACCAGTTCCAAAACACGTAAATTATATCCTTTATTTTGATAATTTTTACACAAATATTCCCTTCCCAGGTAAAAATGTTCATATATTATCATACATGAAGTATCATATATGTTCGGATCCGAAAATTGAGGGTATATGGTCATACATGCTCATATATGACCATATATTTTAGATCATATATGTTCATATGTTAATATTTTGTATATTTTTCATATATGCTCATATATTAAAAAAAGGTTCTGCTTTTATTAAACAAAACTTAAATGATATATGGGTATTTCCACAGAAAGGTCAACCGCTACCAAAATATTAAAGTTGAAGAAAAAAGACTTTTCTGAGAAAATTTAGTTGGTTAATGCATTGGATTTTAAGAATATACCTAATTAAATACATATTACCATTTGTAATTTAAGAAAAGTGGTCTGCAAAGAGCAGCTTTGCTTTTGTTGGTTTTAGCGTTTTTAATTGACATTTTTCCTTGAGTTATTTCTAAGTGTTACATATCATGTCGATTGCACTCTTCTTATAGACTAAATATACCAACAATAAATATTTAAAAACACCACAGTAGAGATCAAGCAAACTCCGAATAACGGTATAATTCAAAGATTCTTTGTACTACATTCTTCTATCCCGTTCGCGACCGAAAATAAGCATTTGTGTTTAGTTCTCCGTGAACGTTGATCGGAATAGTTTGATATTTACAATTCAAAACAAAATAACCGAGATCATTTAAAAAAACCAAACCTAAAACATTTTGATCCATAAATAAACCTAAAAAAATATTAAAAAAAATAATAATAAGGATAATAAAAAAAAAAAACAAAATGCTAAATAAAATCTTTATATCTCTGCTTTAGTTAAAAAATAATTTCCATTTAATAAACTGACGAAATTCGCAGAGTTTTAAACAAAACCACACACCGAAAAAAATTACTTACATTTTTTGTCCCGTTCGCGATCGCAAGTTTATCCAAAATATTTGGAAAACGTTCATATTTTATAATTTTCTTTTTGTTCTCAAAAATTGTTCTACTAAAATGCTATTAAATATTTATAAAAAGTTAAAAAAAAATTTGAGTTTTCATATTTTTTTTTCAAGTTGAGTGCGTACGAATGTCCCGTTCGCGATCCTGAAAATGCCCATATTTTATTTCAGTTCTTTTTTATAGGAATAAAATAATACAATTTTGTCAATTCATAAAAATTGTTAAATTTAAATTAAATAAGGTAAAAAATTATACATATATATATATATATACATTATAGAGCAATTCCATATGAAAGCGATCACCTTTTGGACGACCCCTCTCCGATTTTAAAATAAATAGTCTCAATCGATGGCCCAGCAAAAAATAATGTACCTACATATTTTTTTTTTTTATAGTGACTGGTTTAGTGGTGGTGTACACCACTGTCATGTGACAAAATTGAAGAATTCTTCATAAGGGACCTCATTGAAAGTTGTTTTAAAAAAAAACTACTAAAGCGATCGCAACGAGTGATAGCTCGTTGGAAAGGTATTGAATCGGGCTTTAAATAAAATTTTCCTAATTTTTCTCAGAAATTTACCTTTTTTCCCATGAAAATTAAATTTTCCCATGAAAATTAAATTTTCCGATTTTCCACAGAAGCTCCTAAATTTTCCGGCTAATTTTATTTTTTTGGATTCCTCATAATTTTTGCTTTAAGAATCAGCAATAAAAAAATGGGTCCGACTCCTTGTTTAGACAGGAGAAGAGCATTTAAGAGACCACCTTGTTCTCATTGTTTTTATATTTTTTATAATTGAATTATTTTTAATTATTTAACATTATTTTATTTTATTATTAAAAATACATTTTAAAAATTATTTTACAGTTCAAAAAAAAAATACATTTATGAAGAAAAAATAAATTTTTTTTAAGAGCCCCAAGTTGAGTGTGTAGTGAATATGGTCTGCCTGCCTTCACAAGATCGGCCATAAATCCATGGATAATAGCAGCAGTGGCATGTAATGGCACACCAAACCCGACTGAGGCTACAGGTCATAAAATGTTTTGTAAATTTTTTAAATTACCAGGTAATAAATATTTCGCCTAAAATGACACGTGCAGAAACAAGTCATAAAACACGGATTTTCCATAAATATGGCGAAATATTTATTACCTGGTAATTTAAAAAATTTACAAAACATTTTATGACCTGTGGTCGGCTTATTGGCAGTAACCAATTAAGTCCCTCTTTAAAAAACATTTTATGACCAGTAGTTCACGCAAATTTTCCTATTAAAGAAAAGCAAATATCGCTTATTTTTTTTACCTATTTTTTACCAAAAAATAAATATAAATACTTCACACACTCTGAGTCAAATTTCAGTTGAATACTAAACGTGAAAGTGTTAAAGTGTTTTTTTTTTTTGTAAAGTAAAGAGTGAAGCTGTAAAGACAATTTAAAGTAAAATGAATAAATTTTGCTGCAATCCGTTTAACAAGAGTGGACATCGTTCGAAAAAGATAAAAGTATTAAAATTTACTGGTGTTTCGAAGCGATACATGAATGAATTAAATATACAATACGGTGAAGAAGCACAATTCATTTGCCCCAAGTGTAAAATCGATTTGTCTCAACAAGCAAATGCATTGAAACAAATGCAACCACAATCCGAGAGTGAAATGACAATTGAACAAAATGTTTCATCTGATAGTGAGGCAGACATTCCGATGGTCAATATGTCTTTGAGTCCTTTGAATGAGGCTATTACCACTTTAGGTGAAACGCCTATTAGAAAAAGAAAGTTGCGAAGTGAAAAATACAGGAAAGATAAAAAAGGCAAGGTTATGAGTGCAATCGCGACAATATTTGATGAAGGCTCTGATAACGAATGCAGTCAAGCAGATGACGTTGATGACGGCAAACAAATGATTGATCAGTTGAAAAGAAAATTCAATTTAGCGACCACTTTTCCGGAGAAATATCTCATTTTATCTGTGCTGCCTCAATCATGGTCTATACGCAAGATTTCTGAACAGTTTCAAACATCTTTTTACATCGCGAGAGAAAGCAAAGAATTAGTTCGACAGAAGGGCATATTGGCGACTCCCACCAAGAAATTTGGCTCAAGGACCTTCAGCGAAGCAACGGTGAAATTGATTCAAGATTTTTACTGCAATGATGACAACAGCCGCTCCTGCCCAGGTACACGTGACTATGTTATCACACGTGAAGATGGAGAAAAAGTACACATACAGCGCAGATTATTATTATGTAATCTATCCGAAGCATACCATCAGTTCAAAGAGAAATACCCAGCAGAAAAAGTGGGATTTTCTAAGTTTGCCATCCTACGACCAAAAGAATGCGTGCTGGAATTAGACAGGCACGGAACGCATTCAGTCTGCGTTTGCATGTTTCATCAAAACATCAAATTAATGTTCTTTCCATGCAAGAAATTGAAAGTATTTCACGGTGAAATTGAAACATATAGGGACCTCCTGTCGAAGTCGTTGTGCGCATACTCCACGGAAAATTGTCATCTGTCCAAATGCGACAATTGTCCGAAGATTGACGAGCTAGAGCAATATTTGGCGGAAAAGTTTGAACAGCTGTTAATTCAGGAGGTGCATTTCAAACAGTGGATAATTAGCAGCGGCAGATGTTCCCTTGAGACCGTGGTAAAGCAGATTCCGGAATTCATCGAGGAATTCGGATTCAAGTTGAATGAACTGAAGGCGCACCATTTCATATCCGAGATGCAATCGAAATTCTAAAGGAAAGTAAGGAGAAATTAGCCCAAAATGAATTCATTGTGATAAGCGACTTTGCCGAGAATTACACTTTTCTCATTCAGGATGAAATTCAGGCTTATCACTGGGCAAACGACCAGTGCACGGTGCATCCTTTTTGCATTTATTTCAAAAACGAAGATAACGAACTACAGACAGTAAGCCTTGTTGTTGTCGCGGAGAGTTTAGCTCATAATTATGTGTCCGCTTATTTATTTCAAATGAAACTGTTTGAATTCTTAAGATCAAAATTCGATGCAATCGACAAAGTAACGTATAAAGAATAACAAAAATTTTTACAATCTTTGCATAATTGACGAAGAACAAAACTGCAAGGTCGAGTGGCACTTTTTTGCGACGTCCCACGGTAAGGGTCCATGCGATGCGTTAGGGGGAACCCTAAAACGCATGGCGACTAAGGCAAGTTTGCAAAGGCCATATACTGACCAGATCTTAAATGTACAACATTTGTTTTCGTGGATTCAAAGCAAGGAAATTGCCATTAACACAGTTTTATGCACTCAAAAAGAACACGATGCCATGGAGTGACGACTTCAAAACAGATATAATAATGTCAAAACTATAACTGGAACGCAAAAGTTTCATTGCTTCATACCAAATATTTCTGATATGTCAATTAATGTAAAGCGGTACTCTTCGTCTGCCGACGTGCTTAATTTAAAGTTACTTTAATTTTATAATGATGCCAAGACAATTGAAATTTTTAATAAATATTGTAATTAAGTATAAGTAGCAAAATAAGAAAGATTTTTTCTTCATAAATGTATTTTTAACTGCAAAATAATTTTTAAAATGTATTTTTAATAATAAAATAAAATAATGTTAAATAATTAAAAATAATTCAATTATAAAAAATATAAAAACAATGAGAACAAGGTGGTCTCTTAAATGCTCTTCTCCTGTCCAAACAAGGAGTCGGGGCCCATTTTTTTATTGCTGATTCTTAAAGCAAAAATTATGAGGAATCGAAAAAAAATAAAATTAGCCGGAAAATTTAGGAGCTTCTGTGGAAAATCGGAAAATTTAATTTTCATGGGAAAATTTAATTTTCGTGGGAAAAAAGGTAAATTTCTGAGAAAAATTAGGAAAATTTTATTTTTCAATTAAAGCCTGATTCAATACCTTTTCAACGAGCTATCACTCGTTGCGATCGCTTTAGTAGTTTTTTTTTAAACAACTTTCAATGAGGTCCCTTATGAAGAATTCTTCAATTTTGTCACATGACAGTGGTGTACACCACCACTAAACCAGTCACTATAAAAAAAAAAAAAAATATGTAGGTACATTATTTTTTGCTGGGCAATCGATTGAGACTATTTATTTTAAAATCGGAGAGGGGTCGTCCAATAATTTGCCAATTTTGATTGTTTTCATATGGAATTGCTCTATATATACAAAATTATAAATACAAATAGACATAAAACAACGAAATTCTTTTTAATTATTTCGTTTATAGTGACGTTTTAGTTCCCCTATTTTTTGAGTCAGGGCTCTATTAATTTCATACACGTTCTGTGGGGGCCATCCTTTTTTTTCACCACGTTCAATTGCAAACTCTAAAAAAAATTAGTTAATAAAATCTTTTAATTTATTTTCAATTGATAAAAATTACCAATAATTGCCGTCTTTGCCTCACTATTTGGGCATTCATACACTCTTTTTCTTCGTTCTTCTCCTTGAGATTTTGGAGGTTGTCCAGACAAAGTGCAATTCAAAAGGGTTTCTTTCCTAAACACACCTTCGAGAAGTCTTCGAGCCACATGAGATGATTTAAATGAAGACCCCTTAGCCATTTCATAAATATTTTTAAGGCAGTATATTTCGTTTCTTAACAGAACCATCTGAAAAAATAAGACATACATAGTATTAAGCAGAGACCATAACTCAAGAAACATTTATATTTGGGACGCAAACCCCTTAAATCACCGTCACCGTTACCGTATCAATCAATGTTAAACGTAGTCTATTTTACAATTAGTTTGGTATTACAAAAAACAACTTTTTAAACCCGTTACCGAATAAATAAATTTCCGTTGCGCATGAAAAAATGTTTGCCAACAAAATTATTTAAATATGTTTGTATAAAATATAAAAGTTTTTATATGATTAGCCAAAATCTTGGTACACTTTCCAAAGTAAAAAATTATACAAAAACTTTGGAGAGAACTATTTCAAAAATTTATGGCCAAATATTTGTTATATAAAATTTACAATTTGTTTTTTTCTCCGCTGTAGCAAAAGATGATATATTTACTCTTAAAGGCAAACAGAATTTTACGAACTTAATTCAAATCACATCAAAAGCAACAGCAGCAAACCTTTGTGTTATACATTTTATAAGATATCTTATTTAATAAGATATCTTATAACATATGTTAATCATTTTATAATAATAATTGCTGCCTAGTAAACAAAACCAGAACCAACTGTTGCCAGTATTTTGGTTATCATAAAAAATGTATGATTTAACGCTTACTGCTGCTCTTGAGGTTGGTCTTATTGATGATTATAATTATGTGCTTAAGCACATACTTGGTGTCAACATCTGACATTAATATCAGTATTTTCTGTTTCCAAACATCAAATTCAATCGCAAAGAGTAATATATTTACGTTAATGTTAATCATAGAGTTATATTTGATACAATAACAGAGTTATTATAACAAATCTTATCTGTTACTTTGCAATTGAATTTAATTTTTGCAAATAGAAAAATATAATAATATAATAATGTCAGGTGTAGACCACAATTTACTCTTCTGTTGAAATATTACAGAATGACATTTCAAAATTAAACACAAATGAACAACAAAATTTTATTCATGTTGTGTTATTTTTATAAACCATGCATTTATAAAAAGGGGGTGGTAAAAAATTTTTACATGTGAAACAACTACAAATGTTCAGTCAAAATCCTAGTCAATAGCTACCACAACTTTGAGGTTAAGAAGAATAAAACAAGCAGTAAAACTAGATTCATTCTGATAAAATACTCGTACGTATACTTACGTCTTCCCCTTTGTAATTCTTTCCGTAAAGCTGACTATTAATTACATTTGCAAGGGCACCATCATTTTCATTTGTACTGGCATCATTTTTCCCGGATTTTTGGGCATCTAGCTCATCAATTTTTTTTTTGAAGGATTAGCATTTGACTGTGCAATTCCTGGGATTCGTTTTCAATCTGTAACTAAAAATTAAGTTATATTTAATGTAAATAAAATATTTAATAGTATACTTACTTGTTGGGGTGATTCGAAGGGTGAAACTGATGGTGAAACTGATGGTGGGCGGGTTTTCATATTTAGGAGCAAGTTAGTTTGCATTTGCAACATCTTCTTTCGACCATTTTTATCTTTTCCTGGAAACCAATTGTATAAATTTAAATAAACTGTAAGATTATGTATTTTTCTAAATTAACTTACCCAATTTTGGCATTTTTAATAAATATATTTAAATGTTTTAACTTTTTTTGCACCAACCTGATATAAGCTTTTAATTTGTATCAGTATTGTAAATTAAATAAGTTTTTAGTACCTACCTGAAAGTACTGATTACTGAGTACTTGTGCTCAAGATATATGTATATGTACCTATACACTTTGCAATAGCTGTGTTTATGTGGTAAGTTATCGACGTTGGTTTATTTCATTCGCATATAAATTTGACAAAAGCCAAATTTAAGTGTAACCGCTTAACGTTACTTTCGTTAAATTTGTATGGGAATGGCATAAGCCAACATTGATAGCTTGCGGATAAACACAGCTATTATAGAAAATATATTTTTATATTACCATACACATTGTAATAAGTTGTACAATACTTGCACATTCTCTATAAACTGATGGCATCCATACACAAAAACTAAATTCGTTAAACTTTTGTGTCAAAATTTAAAATTTGTTGTTTAGTCATTTTTTTGAAGTACTATAATTTAAAATGGCACAACTTTGCGCGACCAGAATAGGTCGCTGCTTTGAACTACTAAAAAGTTATTATAAGCAAATTAAACTTGGTATTCTTTAATAAGCAAAAGTAAATAAAAAGTAATCTGTGACATTGAAAAGTAACCAAAACGCCAGCAACACTAGTTTGATTTGATTTTAATTCGAAATGGTATATTGATGAAGGATTAAAAAGTGTTATTGTTTTTCTTTTTAAGTTAAGGGATGATAAAAGTAGTACTATAGTACTTTTTTGGTACTATTGGAACCTGAAAAGTACTATGGTACTCCTATGAATCATTGGTACTATTTATAAATTTTACAATTTTTGGGTTTATTTGTTCTTTTTTTAAATGGGTTTTAAGTAATTAAATTATAAAATGCTGAAAACTCAGTGAATTAAATGATTGAACTAACTATACAATAAAAATTGAAAATTATGCGAAGTGAAGAAAAAAGGAATAAAAAAAATTTTTCAATCGAATGAATTCGTCATAAATTAATTCAGGGATTGAATTAATCAAATGAGATAAATTGATTATATCCCTTCAAGTGAATTCGAAAAAGCACCTATGAGAGTTGTGTTTTTAATTATTTTCGAAAACAGAGTGGTTCGTGGTCTAATTTTCTACCCTATTACCAAAAAAATCGTTTCTCTTTTTGTTTTTCTTGAAGCAATTGGCTTACATTTAAAAATGGAATATAAAGGAGAATAATATTAATAAACACAAATTCTAGCTCCAATTAATTAAAATATTTTGTAATAAAAAAAGTTGAATATTTTGTTACTATGAGGGTTGAAAAGGTACTATTTTTTAAACGGGCTAGTACTATTTTGAAAATTGCATTTATCAACCCTGCTACAAAATCTTCATTTTTATAATAATGTAAACTGTGAAAAGAAAATTAAAATAATTATTAAAATTTGTTATAAAAGAAGTTAAAATGGACACAGAACTACCGACCAGTTCCAAAAGAAAAACAATTGATGACAACTTTAATAGAAGAGAGATGAATGCTAAACAATTTAAGAATGCAAACATTGGAAGTGAAGACAACAAGCCCAAATATAATATATGGAAAAACAACTCTTCAGCTTTGGTTAGTATTCCTTTCAATAATGTATAAATAAATAAAGTTTAAAGTTTCCATTGTCCTTACTTTTTTTTAAGTTGGAGAAATTTTGAGCTTAAACTCATTAACGCTTTATACAAGGTTTATGGAACAAATTTTGTATAAAAAATTGTTTTACAAACTTCCTTTAACTTTATAGTGCTAGAAACTTTTCTCAGATGATTTCAATACTTTTACAATATAGCAAAATTAATGTATTTTAATTATTCATATTCCGCTAAAAACAATGGAGCGTTGGGAGCGAAACCGTAAAGAAACATCGCTCACAAGTTTAAATTATAATATAACTTCATCAGAAAATAATTATTCAGATAATGATGATTGCCAAAGTGATGAATACAACACAGATTGCGAAAGTAATGAATATTCGAATACCGGGGATCGTAATGAATCAGAAGAGAAGGAATCAGCAACTTCAGGAGAGGATTCAGATTCAGGATCAAATACTTCCAATACAGATTCGAATACTTCAGTTGAAATAAGCCCCCGGACCTTTAATTGTTTGTATAAAAATAGTAAAAGAACAGTGGAAGATGCAGTTTCAAATTTATTAGATATCCTAATAAAACATAAGTTGCCAAAAACGGCTTTAAAAGCACAATTAAAGCTTATGAATTCTATACTGCCTGAGGGACATAAAATGTCCAAAACGTGTTACAAATTCTTTAAATTTTTAGAAGATCGCGCTCCACCTTGCAACACAATCAAGCATTATTTTTGTAGAAATTGTGAAATATATCTCTCAAATGAAGTGGATTTGTGCAGTTTTTGTGAAGACAGGAACATTTCTTATTTTTATGAAATAGATTTAAAAGAACAAATAATACGTTTGTTCGAAACGGACAATCTCGCTGAAAAACTAATGAAAATTTCTTTTAAAGAAGATTTAATTAATGATATATGTGATGGATCAGAATACCGTCGTGTTAATTTTTCTAGGCAACAATTTGATTTGACATTGGTATTGTACACTGATGGTATATCATTAATTAAGAGCTCGAATACTCATTGTTGGCCACTAATGCTTGTTATTGCTGAATTGCCTCCAGCAATTCGATACAAAAACATTATTATTGCCGGAATTTGGTATGATAAAACAATAAAACCACCAATGAATCAATTTCTTAGACCTTTTTGCCAAAAAATTTAAAAAAATAAAGTTATTAAATGGAAAAACCAAATTACAGGAGAATCCTGTCAATCAAATATATCTGCTCCTCTTTTTATTGCCGATACCCCTGCAAGGGCTCAAATTCAAAACATTTTAAATTTTAATGGGGAATATGGATGTAATATTTGTGAGTTGAAAACTGTTGCGTTAGAAAATAAAAATGGAAAAAGATTAGTGAGAGTTTACCCATATAAAAAACAACTGAAATTTCGAAGTCATAAAGAAATGGAGAAACAGTCAAAAATAGTCGAAGAATATGTAAACATATCACATTACAGAGGAGTTAAAGGAAGCAGCATTATATGCTGCTTGCCCAAAATTGATATTTCTACATGTTTAATACCGGAATTTATGCACTCAGTATTGCTAGGTGTCACAAAACAATTTTTAAATATTTGGGTTAACAAAAAAGGGAATTGGAAAACCAAAAAAAATATAAAAAAGATTGACGATTTCTTGCTAAAAATTAAACCAGTTCAAAAGTTCGATCGCATGCCACGTTCTATTAAAACATTTAAAATTTTCAAAGCAACAGAATTGTTCAATTGGTTAAATTACTATTCCATACCAACACTTCAGAACAACATACCGGATATATATTTACAGCATTGTATGTTACTCGTAATATCCATGTATAATCTACTTCAAGAGCACATTGTAATAAGCAAACATATAAAAGAAGCTGAAGAACTCTTACGTTTATTTGTAAAAGAAATTCCAGTTATTTACGGAAATATAGAATTATCATACAATGTCCATCAGCTTTTGCATTTAGGGTTGGCCGTTCGTCGTTGGGGTCCTTTGTGGGCCACTTCTGCCTTTCCATTTGAGGATAAAAACGGTTTAATCGCTAAAAGTATCCATGGGACCAGTAATTTTAATCAAGAAATAGTTAACAACATAAAAATAGCTCAAGGTGCAGCAGTGATGAAAAATTGCAATGATTCAATAAATTTTACTCCCGTTGAATTTATTAAAGTGCTTGGAAAACATAAAGATTTCAATGCCAATTCTCTACAACAAAATGTATTAGTTTCTAAGGGTTTAGATCAAAAAACTTGTTTCTTTTATGATAGAGTTAAAATAAAAAATACTATTTTTACATCCACTATGTACAAAACAACAAAACATATCAATTATACTGTTAAACTTAAATGTAATGACCTTGAAAAATATGCACTTATTAATTGCTTTATACAAAGTGATAATCAATTTTATTTGTTACTTCAAAGCTTAGATATAATAAGTAGTAATCATTTTGTTCACAATCAAACAAAATCAAAAGTAAAACACATCATTCCATTTAACACTACCAACAACTTTAACATTATAAAACTTGACGATATAGTTAGTTTAAGTCATGTTATGCAGGTTGGAAAGTATCTCTGTAAAATAGTAAAGCATTATAACACTATTTTTTAAAAAAATATTTTATTTTTAATGAAAATAAAAAAAAATTTAAAACGAAAATGTATTTTTTTTAATCATATTTATTTTGAAATATTACCGGTCACAAGGCTTTTTAAAAACAAAATCAGTGTCAAACTTTGTGACCAAATAAATAACTAAACCAGAAATCTGATTTTCAATAACTTTTAAAAAAGACATAAATAATCTATTTTTTCTAAGTCAATGATATATGAACATATATGAATTAAAAATGGAAAATACCATCATACATATTCATATATGTATGAATTCATATATTATCATATATGAGCACAAGTAATAAAATGTATGTCATATATGGAACAATATATGACATATATTTCAATATATTATATCATACATTACGATATATGAACTTTTTGTTCGCATGCATGTTTTCATATATGTTTCCATACATGTCATTTACCTTCATATATGCTAATATATGGAACCACATATGCTCATACATGGTATCATGTTTGCTCATATATTACCAAATATTTTCATTTTTACATGGGTTGCTACATTATTTAACCAAACATAACATTTATTGGCTTGGCACTGTACAGAGAAACCGACTTGAAAAATCTTGCAAATTGTCAGAGAAAAAAGAAATTTTAAAGCCAAACGTACCCAGAGGAACATATCATGAAAATGATGCCTCTTTTGAAGGTGTTGAATTCTCTGAAACAAGCTGGAAAGATAATAAGCAAGTTTTACTGCTTTCGACCTATGTTGGCGCTGAGCCAGCAGGATTGAATCTATATCCCGCTACGACAAAAAATTTAAAATGAACCTCCAAGTACCATGTCCTCGAGTGATAAAAGAATAAAATGCCCACGCGTGGATTTAATAGATAGCTTCATTGCCCGTTATCGAATCCACATAAAATTTAGTAAGTGGACAACGAGACTGTTCTACCACTCGCTAGACATGACAATAATGAACGCTTGGGTACTGTATAAAACCATCAGTATAATAAAAGGCAAATCTCAGAAGAATATAATGAAGTTAGCTGACTTTAGAACAGAGCTTGCTGACACCTTATGCCGATATCAATGTCGATCAAATAATAAAAGGGGAACCCCAGGTAAAAAAACAAATTGGAGATGTTGTTTTGTGTTTTTTTTTTGTCTCTTCCATACTCTCGTTTACCTTTCAAATATACATTTGTTTGTTATAATTATTAATAATTTGTTTGTTATAATAATATTTTTTTGTTGTTTTAGGCAAAAAAACAAAAAAAAAATTCAAACATATATACATTCATAACACAATCACTGTTCTTGCGGTACAACTTTGCTAGAGGCTAAGTGTTTCTGTAAATCGGCTAAGAATTTCGTGGTGTCAACTAAGAACTTTGTTGTAATCTCACCATTTGGCATCGTGGGTGGCTAAAAATTTTGTAGTTTATACATCCTGGTTTATACGGTCCTTGCCTAAAGTATCAAAATTGATACTTGATTACTTTTGAAATTTAATGTACATAAATGAATAAAATGAACACATTTATATTTTTGTAAATTAAATTTGGAAAATCAGGTTTTTAAGGGTTAATATTTAAATAATAGCCTACTTATGCATTTTTGTGCCTTATATATTACTTTAAGTTCTTTTACACTAATCTACTTATAAAAAAATAGTTCTACATTTTTATTCATACCTAGCGCCCAATAATTCGTTTAAACATGTACTTTTCATTTATTTATCATTGGAAAGATAATTATGATATAAAAAAAGAGTGTCTCCGAATAATTTGCTGTAAAAGTTTTGAAAATGGAAGGTATTTTGTTTTTTATGGTAAATTAGTATTGATCCAATCCAATGATATATAACAAAAATGTATGCAATTCCATGCCAGAACTTTAAACCGAAACAACTCTTGAATATGGGTTTCAAACACAATTTTATTTTCTGTTTTGTCAAACGCTGGGCAAAAGAATTTTCTCATTCATATATACCAAAAAGCTGTTTACTATTCCAGTGAGACCAATTCTTGAATATGGTTCTGTTGTTTGGGATCAATTCTACAACGTACACTCCAATTCCATGGAATCCGTTCAAAAACAATTCCTTATATTTTGCATCCGTGGACTTGGTTGGAATCCTTCTGCGCATTTACCTCCCTACAAAAGCCGTCTTGCTCTTATAAAGCTTCCTACACCTTATAGTCGACGTAAAATGTTAAATGTAACTTTTTTAATAATCTCAATTAATGGAGATTTACATTCGGATTTCCTAATTAGTAAACTCAACATAAATATTCCACATCGCTTATCAAGATACTATCTATTTCTTAGTGTTAAATACTTTTTTACAAATTATGCTAATTCCGATCCTTTTCGGCGTATTTGTTCGAATTTAATCAACTTTATCATATCTTTGATTTTTATAAGAGCTTAGATACTATTAAAAGAGACATTATTCTTTATGTTAATAATTAAATAATATTTTTAATTCTTTTTGTTCAACACATAATACTAGTTCATTTAAAATTTTATTACTCTCTCATATGTTTGTATTTTATCTTTATTTTTATTGTTATCATAAAAGTACAGACTTTTAGGATGTTATTTTCGATAGACTAAATCAGTTGCGTCCAAACACTAATACTATGATATTTGCGTTTGTAGTAAATAGCTTTTTTTCAGGGACGAAAAATTCAGTACGTTAGTACTTTTCCATCAACTTGAAAATAACTTTTCAAACATACAACGATCAGTCTATGTTCACTAAAAAAAATACATTTAATAAAGCGTGGGAACAGTTGTTTTTGTTTATTGAAAACAATGACGGCGATTCTGTATGTTTGGTTTGTGATTGTAATGCTAAACGCAATCACAAACATACCATTGAAAGGCATTATAATACATCCCAAAAGATATGTTTTAATTAAAATTTAGATAGGGCCAAATTAGTAGATGAAGTGAAATTAAAGTTTCAAAAGAAAAATTTGCCAATCGACCAATTTAATATGAAAAAAATATCAGAGAAAAGATTCCTTTTGTTGTTGCTCTATCCTTAGCAAAGCACAGCAAGCCTTTTGAAGATGGCGTTTTTTGTTTAAAGATCTTTCAAAAGAAGTATTAAAGTGTTTTGGCTTAAATAAATTATACAACTTATAACATTTTGAAGTTCAAAATTGGATTGGACGCAACTGGACTAAATAAATAAATAGATAAATATATAAATAAATAAATAAATAAATAAGTAAAAAAGCATAAAGCATAAGTTTCTGGCATATACTAAGTTAAATATTAGTATTTTTATTAACTAATCCTTATTTAAGCCTGTTAAGACGATTTTTTGTATGAGTTGACTAGCCGAACAGTTTTCGACTCGCATCCGGCTTTAAGCCGCCGCCGCAAATTTTTACCTTCAGCCGCCTACGCCGATTAATATTTCTCAGAGCAGGTCTGTGCCCCCAGCCTTTTACATATTTCTGTCCTGATTTACATATACATACATAAGAACTGTTTGCAACAAAAAAAAAAACACACCCAGCTAATGATCGTTTTTGTTTTTAGCTGGCCAGCCCATAATTGAAAAGCTATTCTATTGTCCAGCTAATGAGCGTTTTTTGTTTTTAGCTGACAGTTATTGTTTTTTAGGCTGCCAGCTATTGTTTTTAACCACCCGCAGATAATTTAAGAGCTAGTTATTCTATAGCAGAGATCCCCAAAACACCGCACATGTGCGAATGCTCTCACACAAATGAAGAGAGCATGAGAAGATAATTTGTATTTTTATTAAATAAAAACATTTAGTCTCGTTTGAGCTTTCATGTTCGCAGGTTGTGTAGTCGCTTGCTGCTTTTATTCAGGGTTGCCATTTTTATCTTATATTATTTTTATGACCAGATTGTGTAATCGCTTGTACTAGACAACACTGAAAATGTTTAATGTAGAATGGGATAATGCCTTTTTATTTGCCGAAAATTACTTCGGCAAAGCTGAGTGCTTATTATGCCAACGCAATTATTTATTTTTTTGTTTTAAAACTTGTCCTTTTTATAATTATGAATTATATGCACTCATATATTAAAAGCTTCTGTTTGAATTCTTTTGAAAACTAGTTCAGTTTCAGCGTTTTCTATTTTTTTTTAAACTTAAAATATATCTGAAATTAGTTTATTGTATACGATTTGAAATACATCAATACATCGGAGAAATTTTCTCTGATTTGGTTTACAGAACGGTTTTTTTTTTTGTTTATTTTTGTAATAATAAAATTGTATAGAAAACTTTCCAAGCTTTCATTAAATGTTTATTTAACATTTACTGTTTGAGTACAAAATAAAATGGGGATTTGTGTAGATTTTTTTCGAATTTGTTTGGGGACAGCGACAAATATGTCTTGGCAGTCCTGGTAAAGTGAGAAAAAATAAATTACGCTCAAAAACAAAGATCCAACACAAACATAAATGTGAATGTATGTGTGTGGTGATCACTGTTCTATAGCTAAAGCAGAAAAATTTACTTAATGCTTAAACTGTTTAGGCAGAATTATGTTTATTTTTGTGGTACAAGTAGAAGTATATAACATAAAGAAAACATGACTGGCTGTTTTTGAATAACTAAAAGTTATCTAATGACTAGTTATTAACAAATCACAGTCTTTTAATCCTTGATTAAAATAAATATTTAGAGACAACTAAACACTAAACTAAACATGTACATTTCTTTAGAAAATAACTTTTATTTTTGATCGCAAAAATAAAAATGAAAAAATAACTTTTATTTGTTTATCAAAATCAAAAAATAACTATTATTTTTGCTCGAAAAAATAAAAAGAAAAAAATAACTATTATTTTTGCTCCAAAAAATAAAAAGCCAAAAATAACTGCTATTTTTGCTAGAAAAAACAAAAATCAGAAAAATAACTTTTATCATCTGACTTTTATCAAAACAGGAGTAATTATTACGATCCCTGCCTAATAGGCATTGTTAAAGCGAATTGGCAATACTTACCAATAAAATTTTTTTTTAATTTTTTTACATTAAAGGTATTTTTAGTATACTTCTTTGTTACAATTCTACGAAAATGATATTATAATCTATTGTATTTGAGATATGATATCGTTCCCGGATACCTTAATTGATAGGGATTTGCAGTAGGTGTTTTCGATTTTAAAATTTTCATAATTATAAAATTGCAGTCATTAAAACCTTGAATTGAAAATTATATTTTTACTATAAATTTGAATAGTTTAAATATGTTTTTTGCAGGGTTGGCAGGCAATACCGCTAAATACCGTTATCGGTTGAATACCCTTTCAACTTACTATCGTTACCCCTAAAACACCGTTACCGAAATAACCGAAAAAATCGTTATCCTTACCGTTATCGAAATAAGAGAAAATACCGTTATCGCTAAAATACCGATACTGAAATAACTGAAAAAATCGTTATCCCTAAAATATCGTTACCGAAATAACTGAAAAAATCGTTATACTTAAAATAACGTTACCGAAATAATAGAAAATAGCGTTACCCTTAAAATAACGTTATCGAAATAATAGAAAATAAGTTTACCCTTAAAATAAAAAATAGGATAAAAGGGCGTACGTAGTAAAGTGTGTAAACAATCCCTAACAAGCCTTGTCTAGCAAGCATAGGGTAACGTGTTCCCACAGTCCATGGTAATTCACTCATAGCCGACTCGTAGATGATCTTATCTGTACTTGGACTAAGCTGGCTTTCCCATATTTGCAAGAATAATGACAAAGAGAATAAGATAATCCCATTTTCTATATGAAAGTGGCCTCCTCGTGGTATCATCTGGAGACTGCCGGGACTATCAGGGTGGGAGGGAATATAAATAAAAAAATAGTAACAAGTGAGCGTGCCGTAACTTCAGATTCGAGAGTAGTACATCCATGTATGCTTTTCTTTGGAGTTGGGCTGGAACCCAACATCACAACATGTAATATGTTGCCGACGTTGGTTACATGCGAGTGATGCGGAGAGATGTTTCTCTCTCTTAAAACAAAACCCCTAATCTAAGGTGGAACAGCCGAGAGATGAATAACTGGTGGGTTAACCAGTCACGAATATGCGGACTGGAAGCATGAAGGATTCAAACCTCTCAACTTCCAAGGGTACAAAGTGCTAATAGAAGAAGGAGTGATACCCCAGTTTTTAAATAGCACCTACAAAGCTGATTTTCTAACCTTGCACTGCAAGAATGAGGCTACGTTTGGCTGCAAACCTCAAACCATGGGCAACAGCATATTTATGGGCTACCGAGAAAGCGAAAGTGCCTCATTCCAAAGTCGTTATTGGCTTTTTCCCCAACGCTGTCAATATGGAGACGGAAAGGATTCTACCTTTGTCCAATTGCAAAACGGTGGGCTCAAGGTAGAGGTGTGGAGTCTGACACGTAACACAAGCGCTATGCTGGTGATGTCAGTCGACCAAATGTCTGCGGCAAAATTGGAGGAGAATAGGGGCCAGATCTCATTTAGGTTTGGACAAATCCAGTTGCACCTAAAAGATGACGGCGATAAAGAAGTGGGGATGGATACGGCCGAGGAAGATGCGGTACCAAAAGATGACGGTGGTCCCAATGAAGGCGTTGTTGATGCTAGGAAAATTCCCACTGCTCCAAAGGAAAATAAACATCCACAACATCAAAATGAAGGTGATACATGTGAATCTTTAACACGCTAAAGCTGCTTCGGCTGAGATTAGCAGAAAGTTTGACCAAGGCACCTCCCACATTGGCCTGATTCAAGAGCCATGGATCAGGTGAGATATGTGGGCTCATCATAAAAAATGTAAGTTGGTTTATAACACAAGGGCAGAACGGCCAAGAGCCGTCATTTTATTAGATGAAAATATTAATTCTCTTTTAATTTCAGAATTTACCGATCAGGACACAGTCACTGTACTAATACAGGCCAATCAGATGGGAGTGCACAAGGAGGTAGTTATATCCTCAGCCTTTTTTCCAGTGGAAGTTGGGCATGCGCCTACGGTGATGGTGAAAGCGCTGGTGGCTTGCTGTAGAGTACACAACAAGGCATTGATTATTGAATGTGATGCCAACTCATACAATGAGGTATGGGATAGCACTGGTACCAAAAAATGAGGTGAGTCTCTACTTGATTATTTACTAGTAAATAACATTATGGTAGCAAATAGGGGTAAGTAACCTACATTTATGAATCCAATAAGGAAGGAGGTCATTGATTTGACCCTTGTAACTAATAATATGCAGGATATGATCATGAACTGGAGAGTCTCTAACGGGAACTCATTTTCGGATCGTAACCATATCCTTTTTGGTATAAGGAATTGTCGAATGAATAGGTTTAACTATTGGTCTTCGCGGACCAGGAGGACAGGGTTGGATATGAATCTGACATCGGAACTAGGCTAGGAAACGATAGGATAACCATGAGTAATGTAACCTAGTTAGATGCGGCAGTTGATAATTTGACTGCTGATATTATCTCCTCCTATGAGAACAACTGTCCGGTGAGGACAAAGACCACAAATAAGAAGGTAAAATGGTGGAATAAAACTCTTGAAAAACTTATAAAAGTGGCTAGGCAGTAATTTAACAGGGCTAGACCAGCAATGACTGGTCAACGTATAAGAGTGACCTTACTATATACAACAAGGAACTAAGAAAATCGAAAAGGTTGTCTTGGAAAACATTCTGTGAGGAGCTGAAGGAGGTACCTGAGACAGCACGTATTCAAAGGGCCTTATCCTCAAGCAAAGAACAAACAATAGGTACTTTAAAGATTGATGATGACAATCAAACAATATCCTTTGGAGAAACTCTGAAGTTACTTCTAAGAACTCATTTCCCGGGATGTAGTTTCAAAGGGGACGAGTCCACTGTGGACATGTCAACGGGATAAGCAGCAAATACATTGTTGCGGAGCTCCTTCGTAAGACAATTAATAACATATGAAAAGGTGGAATGAAGTATAAATTTCTTCAAATAATTTAAATTTCTTCAAATCATTTAACTAGTAGATGATCTACTAGTTAAACTGAATCGACGAGGTTTTACTACAGTAGGATACGCAGATGACATCACAGTTCTAGTGAGTAGCACACATAATGCTACGATTGGACACCAAATGCAGAATGCACTTAAATTAACATGGGAATGGTGTGAAAATAAAGGACTTTCTATAAATCCTACGAAAACCACAATTGTTCCATTTACTAGAAGAAGAAATTCCAAAATTTTCTCGCAAAATTATATGTTATATAAAATCTCACCGATCAGTTCAAAAACATGAATGTAGATATTTTTAGCTCTTATTAAACATTTTAGTATGTTTTCTGTAAAATACTACTGCTGGAAAAATTACGTAACCAGGCTTGAGAATAAGCCTTTTTAAAGATGACAGTTTAAAGTTACGGGTCTTAAAAAAATTTAATTCTATGTCTTCTTAATTTTTAAACCATTTTTTTAATGAAAACAAGCTGCTTTAAAATCCTATACACCCGAGTCAAATAATATATTATCATATAAAAATACATATCTCAGTATGCATTAGCATATGTATATATGCTATATAACATTCATATTTTTTAAATTACCTTATATTTTGTCATATACAACCATATCTGTTTATATATTGATCTTTATAAAATTAGGTATGATTTATATGATAAGATATATTATATCATATAAAATTGTATATAACACTATATATTACACAGTACAACAGCCAATCTGGGGGGTGAGAAATTCCAAGTCAGGGTGATGGTACTAGGTCAGTATAGTAAAACCCTCAAAGGGTTTGGCGTTCGTATGTGTCAGTTTTTTTTTTATAACCTTTTAAATATTTTCCTTATCTTGATTTTTTTCGCTTAGTTGTAACATTTTGGCAAAAACGTAGTTTAACATAACTCGAGAACCACTAGTCCGATTTTGATGAAACAAATTTAGAAAAATTAAGAATTACAATTTCTCTAATCTGTTTCTATACCGTTTTCCTATATGTGCAACACTTTCGAAGTTAAAAATGAATGTATGAAGGGAAAAAGTATTTTTTGCCTAAAAATATAAATATTTTTTTTTTAAATTCATAGAAAATCCAAAATGGCAAAAAGTGCCAAAACTAACTACTTTCGCGTAAAGTCACATAACTCATGAGCAAAAAAAGGCATAGATCATGAAAATCGATGCACGCGTTTCTCATTTATTCACAATTAGGTAAATGTATGAATTTCAAAAATTTGCTCCAGATATGCACAACATTATTTGGAGAAAACATTGACACTCACAAGCCGAACTCTCTCATATTTTTCTACTGTACTAAAAGAGAAATATTGATGTGGCAACACTGGTTCTGTAATGTTTAAATAAAACATGCATTGTCATTATACTTCTTCTCTTTCTCACACTGGTTCTGTGATTTTTGTCATTCAACAAGTGCCGACGAACGCGAACAGTAAAAGTTATTTTTCTCCAGTTTTTTAAAAGTGAACAAAACTGAACAGAATATGGAACTGTGCAAGCCAGATATAAATAGCTTTTGCTACTGCTGTGGTCAATATGTCTCAACACATAAAAAAAGGGGAAATTTCAGTACTGATTTTGTTCAAACATACGAGATGTACTTCAACCAAAATGTTATAGTGAACGAAAATTGGGTACCAAATATAGTGTGTAAAAGCTGCTACAACCGTCTAATGGATTGGAAAAATAGAAGACGTAAAAGTATGCCATTCGGTATCCCAATGACTTGGACTAATCCTGGCGAAGGTCACAATCCATTGAATTGCTATGCATGTGCGAATAAAGGAGCCGCAAAAAGGATAAGAAAATCGTATAATTACGTTGGTGTTGCAAGTGCCGCAACACCATTGCCTCATTCGGACCACATTCCTGTGCCAAAAGCTTCTAGCCCAGATATTTTCTCTTCTACGACTGCTCCGACATATCATGCACGTGATGATCCCCCATATGAGCCATCAGTATCCAATGAGCCAATTTTAATAAATCAAAATAAGCTTGATTCAATTGTTGCCAAGTTGGAATTAACACAGCATAAATCGGAAGAGCTGGCTTCCATTTTGAAATCAAACAATTTGTTGGCACCCGGTGTGAAAGTCACAGCTTATCGAAGTCGTCAGGCAACACTCCAAAGTTTATTCCTTGTGAATGATGGAAAAACTTCTGCATATTGCCCGGATGTAGGAAAATTGATGGACGCAATGGAAATAAAATATGAAGCAGATGACTGGAGATTATTTATTGACAGTTCAAAACTCAGCTTGAAGGCGGTTTTACTGCATAAGACCAATAAAAAACCTTCAGTTCCAATCGCCTATAGTACAGAAACGAAAGAAACATATGATGCACTGGAAAATATTTTAAAAATGGTTAACAACGCCAAACATATGTGGCGCATATGCTGCGATTTAAAAGTTGTAGCAATGCTTTGCGGTCTTCAAAGCGGCTATATAAAATATATGTGCTTTTTGTGCGATTGGGACACACGATTTTCCGGTGACCAATATGCATGCCACGGATGGAAACTCAGAGAGCACAGCAGGTTACAAACGGCCAATATTATTCGTGAGCCTCTAGTGCCGAAGGAGAAGATATTGCTGCCTCCACTGCATATTAAACTTGGAATTGTTAAGAATTTTATCAAAACTGTCGCCAAAAGAGATGAAGTTTTCTTGTGTTTGAAACTAATTTACCCGAGACTCAGCGAAAGTAAAATTAAAGAAGGTAAGTTATAATATCACATTCATTTCCCATGATTTTCCATCTTAACAAATTAATTTTTTCCAATCAGGCGTAGTAAATGGTCCAGATATACGAAAGCTGATTAAAAGTGACGCATTCAACAATATTTTGATTGACGCTGAATTGAATGCATGGCAGGCAATCAAAGAAGTAATAGAAGGCTTGTTGGGAAAGTATCGTTCTAACAACTACGATGTTTCTGTCGCAAGGATGTTAAGAGCATTCTCGGAAATTGGTGCCCACATGTCCTTGAAAATCCATTATTTACATCATCATCGGGACTACTTCAGCAAACAATTGGCTACCGAATCTGATGAACAAGGTGAACGCTATCATCAAGTTGCTATGCCATTTGAAATGAGGTAATACTGATTTTTTATTTTTTCAAACTCATTTTAATAAAACAAAAACTTACAGATATAGAGGCAAAAAGTCGCCGAGTGCAATAATTGCGGAAATTTGCTGGTGGAGTAAGCTTGTGTGGCAAGACAAGGATGATCTTGATGATAAAGAATTTTCAGGAGATGCAGAAGGGCCAACAGTGGAGTCACACATTGACATTATGTGTGGTTCAGAAACTGATGATAGCGATGAATGCGATGCCACTAGTCCCGAACAACCACCATCGAAAAAGTCTAGGCAATATTTATTAAAATAAATAAAAATGAATAAATAAAATAAATATAAAAAATTATAAAAATGTTTACTTAATTTTTTTAGTAGTTTATGGCCAGAAGTCTGGAGTTATTGGGGAAAATTTATAAAAAAGGCGATAAATGACACTTTTTTGAATAAAAACAAATATCAATATTCTTGTCAAAATGGGATACCTTCACTTAATTGTAAATAAAAGCAGAACGCGTTAATCGATTTCTATGATCAATGTCGCATTTTGTTTATAGGTTATGTGACTTTACATGAAATTAATAACACTTGATCCTTTTTTCCGTTTTGGATTTTTTATGAATTTAAAAAAAAAAAAATTAATTTTTGGCAAAAAAATATTTTTTTTCTCCACAAATTTATTTTTACCGGCAAAACTGTTGATTATAAAGAAAAACGTTATATGAACGGATGGATTAAAGAAATTGTAATTCTAAATTTTTTTAAGTTTGTGGTTCTCGAGTTATGTTAAACTACGTTTTTGCCAAAATGTTACAACTAAGCGAAAAAACATCAAGATAAGGAATAAATTTAAAAGGTCATAAAACTGACACATACGAACGCCAAACCCTTTGAGGGTTTTACTATACTGACCTAGTACCATCACCCTGACTTGGAATTTCTCACCCCCCAGACAATAATCCCAAAAATGTTCCATAGTGTTATTATACGTGTTACACGGGACTGTATATATTTATATATGGCTTGTACAGAACCATATATACTTATATATGGATAATACAGAACCATTAATAATTATAAATGCTATCTAATATTTGACATATAATAATATATGGGCCATTATCAAAAATATTTTTTAATATAGTATGAGATATAATTATATTTGGTTAATTATATGTTCTAATATAAGAAAGATTTTTTGATACGGTATAAGATATAATTTTATATGATCATATTTACAGTATATTTGATATGGTAAAAGATATAATTTTATATAATTATATGTGGCCCCATGTCAATGGTTTCGAATCCCAGCCAGTGAGATAAATTTTTTGTGCTTTTAGTTTGCTTTTATTTCCTTATTAATATTTTTTTACAAAACTTTCAAATTTTAGATCATTTCGGGATAACAAGAACTAGAAATTTTTGATAGGATATAAGTAGTGGAAATTTATATATACATATATATTTTTTTCGCCTTAAATATAATTATTTTACCATGTTCCAGACCAAAAGTCTAAGATGTACCTCAATAATGAGTTAGCCCATACTCCTGGTAACGCATATTTCAAATTCAGGTTTCTGGATAAATCATTTACACTTACAAAAATCCGACCTAGATGAATGTCTACACCGGAGGAGGGACCTATGCACCAAATTTTAACTTCCCAGCTCCAGCGGTTTTGGCTGGACATCAAGGGTGAGAATTTTCCCCTTTTCTGCCCCTCCCCGTTGGATTTCAACTTCCTAGGTCCAACGGTTTGTGCAGGCTGTTAAGGAGGAGACTTTGTCGATGAGTTAGCACATATTCCAATAAAAGCATATTTAAAATTTCCAGTTTCTAGCCATAGGGTTTGGTCAGGCCATTTTGCTTTGCCACGAAGGAGTTTCCAAGAACCTCGTCTTAGCGAATGTCAGCGTCCT
This sequence comes from Eustalomyia histrio, assembly GCA_949748255.1. Taxonomy (NCBI): domain Eukaryota; kingdom Metazoa; phylum Arthropoda; class Insecta; order Diptera; family Anthomyiidae; genus Eustalomyia; species Eustalomyia histrio. The sequence continues at coordinate 82,440,516 of OX456523.1, read as the reverse complement.
ACCTCCTGCGGTTTGGACTGCGCAATGTTGAATGAAATAAATATTTATATATTTATACATTTTCACATTTGCACATTTGCCTATTTGCAGATGTAAACATTTGCATATTTGCACATTTACATTTCCATCAAACCATCGATCCAACAAACCATCAAAATATCAATCCATAATACCATCAAACAGTCAATAAAATTTTAATTTTTGCACATTTGCAAATTTTCACATTTGCAAATTTGCATATTTTCACATTTGCACTTTTTCAAATTTGCACACTTTCACATTTACAAATTTGCGCTTTTGCATAATTGCTTATTTACATTGGATCAGGAATCTATGTAGCAAATTTTAGCTTCGCAGCTCCAGCGGTTTTGGCAGGCCGTCAAGGGGGAGAATTTTCCGCTTTATTGCCCCTCTTCTTTGGATTTTCCAAAAGTCACACCATAACTGTTATCTACACTGCGTTGCATTGCAGTTGTTGGTGCCCTTTGTAGCCTAAAATTAACCATGAATTGATATGGTTGAGCCTCTCTAACGTATATTATTTGTTCCTTTAGATATTCTGGTGCTGCTCCATTTTTTGTCTTCTGAATAAACTTTAAAGTATTTAATTCAAGCCTTTGTTTAATATTTAACCATTTTAGTGATTCTAACATAAAATAGGTGTGTATCGATTGCCTTTTAAAATCGCACGCATTGCTTTTTTTGGAGTCGTTCAATTTGGGTAGTTGTACAGCACGAATATAATATTGTTGACCCAAATTCAAAGTGTGGTTTAACGATCGTGTTATATATGTTTATTGCTGTCAATGTCGATATTCGGTTCCTTAAATGTTTAATAAAGCCAATTTTTTTCCAATTTTCTTACAAATATAATCAATATGGCTTTTAAAATTTAAGTTTTTTGCAATTAGAAAGCCCAAATACTTAATTTGTTCTACTTTTTCAATTATTTCGTTATTAATTTTAAAGATTATATTGCTATTGGTGTTTATTTCCACAATTTTTGTTTTACTCTCGTTTAGCTTCAGTTTATTTGTTTTTAACCAATTGTTCACATTATCCATGTCCTGGTTCAGATGCTCATAACATTGACAGTCCGACAGCGTTGCCGTTTTTGGTTATTTTTAACCCTCCGATGAGTGAGAAGGTCCCTAGGGACCTTTTTGCCTTTTCAAACTGAAATTACTCATACTTCGGCCACTACAACACCCTCCCCCCCCCCCCCCCAAAGTTACTCTGTATTCCAAGAGTATTTTGTTGCGCATCTCAAGCCGATCGGATCATTACTTTAGGAGTTATTGAGGTTTTAGTGAGAATAGTACGCGGACGTGTGAATAGGTCCGTATGGACCTTGTACTGAATTTCACTAATAAATGCATGTTTTTGGGCATCATTATGATTTTTTTATTGCTTCAACACATAATTTACTTGTTCTGAACACAAATACCCAAACTCAAAGACATTAGGGATGATGATAAAAACAAAAAATTCTAAGAAAAATTCGAAGACATGAACTTTATTGCTTTCAAGGAAAGGCACAATATTCTAATTTTATACTACTAGCAATAAACCAGTTCTTAGAATTTTTTTGTTTTTATATCTTCCCTAATGTCTTTGAGTTTAGGTCTTTGTGTTCAGAACAAGTAAATTATGTGTTGAAACAATAAAAAAATTATAATGATGATGAAGTAATCCCTAAATGTCTTTGAGTTCAGGTAGACGTACGAAAGAGTATAAAAGAAGTTGTAGTTTCGTAAACCAAATCAGTCAAAGTTTAGACAGCGAAGAGTAAAATCGTGTGTGATAGAAACAAAAATATAAATATGGCAGATGCAAGTAATTTGGTCGTTGCTCAAATGGTTGTACGCCGTAGTACATGTTACCAGCAAATGACTGCGGATGAAAGGCGTGCAGCTGCTAGTAGATTTGCTGATTTTATGGATGAAGAAATTGATATTGCTGCAATTGATAATTATGAAGTTGAGGATGATGAATATCGCACATACCAACCTGCTGAAGAGTCAGATGCCGAAACTGAAGGTTACGCCGAGCTAAATGAAGATACTGATGACGACGATGATGAAGAGGAAGAAAATGATGGACAGGAAACTATTGTATTTATAAAAAACTAATACAATTTATTAACTCAATAACGATACAATATATTTGGAGAACAAAATTGAAGTGAAGTAAATTTTCAATTACACAAAATAAAAACAACAAAAAACTGAAACCATAGAAACAAATTCATTTTGTTGAAGTACAAAGTAGTTCTAAAGTACACTTAAAATGATTATTACAACATGCCTCCTCAACATAATGAATTGAATACAATTAAAACAGACTATTTCAATTAACCATAATTCCAAAATTATAACAACAAAAAACATGTTTAGGTTTTGGTACAGGTTTCGTAAGAACATCAGCCAACATTTCACCGGTAGGTAAATACCGCAACTCGATTATACGTTGTTCAATAGCTTCTCGCACATAGTGGTACTTATAATGGATATGCTTAGTACGTGAATGATGAGCACCAAATTTTGCCATCTGTTGTGCACTCTGCGAATCAGTATACACTACTATTGGGGACTGATTTGAAAACCCAAGTTCATCTAATACGTAACCCAGATATGATGCTTCCTTGGCAGACTCTGTAAGTGCAACATACTCAGCCTCTGCACTTGATGTTGCAACGACTTTCTGCTTCTTTGATTCCCAGGACACAAGACAACCTGCGAGTAGAAAGCAAAAACTTGATTGAGATTTCCTATCGTTAACGTCTTGAGCCCAACTTGCATCACAAAAACCCTGAAGTGGTAAACCACTTTTTCTATATGTCAATACAGCATTTCTGGTGGAACTTAAATATTTAATTACATAATACGCTGCATTGAGGTGTTGTTTACGCGGATCTTTCGAAAATTGTGACAAAATGCTTACTGCACATGCAATATCGGGTCTACTATACAACGACAAATAAAGTAAAGACCCAATAATTTCTTGATACAGTTTTTCATCAACTTTATCCGCTTCTCCCGAAATTGTTGGTTATTTTTGCAATTTAATGTTTGCCTGCATGGGGATTTTCACAGGTTTACAATTTTCAAATCCATATTTCTTCACGATATTAGAAATATCACGTGGTTGTGAAATGGAGATTTCACCTTCTTTTACATCTACTTTTAGACCAATACAATGCTTAGGGACACCCATATCACGAATTTCAAAATTATCTTGTAATTTCTGCACAAGTTTATTTGTAAAAACATTATTATTTGAAGCAATAATAATGTCATCAACATATACCGCGACAATCATGATTCTTTTATCATTACGTATGAAATAAATACATTTATCATTCTTTGATTGTTTTAAACTAAAATCCTTGATAACAGCATCAAGTCTTTTAAACCATTGTCTTCCCGCTTGTTTAAGACCATATATTGCTTTACGCAACTTGCACACCTTTTTACTTGTTGCCTTTTCAACAAATATTTCAGGCTGTTCCATAAAAATCTCCTCATCTATGTTTCCATTTAGGAATGCAGTAGACACATCTAACTGCCGAAGATTTAAATTATGTTCCACGGACAAAGCATACAGCAGTCTCAGTGAGGTTTGACGAACAACTGGTGCAAATGTATCAACATAGTCTAAGCCATATTTTTGAGAATAACCCTTGGCAACTAGTCGTGCTTTCCTTTTTTCAATTGTGCCGTCTGATCTTATCTTTGACTTAAACACCCATTTGCATCCGACTGGCTTTCGTCCGTGTGGTAAATCAGTTAATATCCATGTGCCATTCTTTATTGACGACTTGTATTCATCCTGCATTGCTTTATACCAATCTTCAGCACGATCTGAAGTTAAAGCTTCATTAACTGTTTTCGGATCAACAACACTTTCAACTTTATTTGCTGATTATTTTTCTATATTAAACATCCATGACCTAAGTCTGCTTTTTCGTTTCAACTGGAGTTTCTTTTGATAAATTCATATTCGGATTATTATCTTCTATCAACGTTTCAACTTGAGTGTCCTCTTCTTTATTTTCTAAACTATTATGAAATACTTGATTTAAATCTTCATTTGATTCTTTACTATTACTATTATCGTGTTGTCGAACTTCTTCTAAATCTTTACTTGATTTCTCATTACCATTTTTACGTCGTGGTTCTTCCTTTTCTAATTTTTCATTGTTGTCTTTTTGTTGAATTATTTTAACTGGTGAAAATTCATAAAAGTTTTGTGGTTCATTTCCTATACAAATCATTTTCTAAAAATTTAACGTCTCTACTTTTGACAATAATTTTTGTGCCTGCCTTCCAAAGATTATACGCTTTAGATTCCTCTGAATAACCAACAAGGATGAACTCATTGCTTCTAGCATCCCATTTCGATCTTCTTGATCGTTTATCGAGCACGAAAGCTTTACAACCAATACGACGAAAATGTTTAACAATTGGTTTTCGACCATTCCATAATTCCTAAGGAGTTTTCATACCATTTAATTTAGTTGGACACCGATTTCTTATACAAGCGGAAGCTAAAACCAACTCTGTCCACAAACTTATTGGCAAACCAGCCTCTAACATACAACAACGTGCCATTTCAACTAAGGTTCTATTCATCCTTTCGGCAACGCCGTTTTGTTGAGGTGTGTACTCAACCGTCAATTGTCGCTTAATACCATTATCTATGAGGTATTTTGTAAACTCACGACTAACTAATTCCGCAGCATTATCACTACGGACCATTTTTATATTTCTTCCAGTCTCTGTTTCTACCAAGTTCTTGAATTCCTTGAACTTTTCTAAATACTGACTTTTACTACGTATGAAATAAACAAATACTTTCCGGGAATAGTCATCAATGAATGTAGCAAAGTACAAACTACCACCCATGGATTGAGTCCTCATGGGACCACAGAGATCAGTATGAATAAGGTCTAGTATTTCAGATGACGACTTTTCATTCCTATGGGGAAAAGGCAAACGACTTTGCTTCCCACGAATGCACGATACACAATTGATTTCAACATTCTGAAAATTTGGTAAGCCTTTTACCATTTCATCTCTTTTCAATTGCTTTAACTGATTTATATTCAGGTGACCATATCTTCTATGCCACAGTTCTATTTCCCTTTTATCATACTTTCTAATCATATTTGCCTTATTTTCATAATTCTTATCTGCTTTTACGACATAAAGACTATCCTTCTTGAGACCTTCAATTATCTTCTCTCCTTTTTTCGAAACTTCTACCTTATTTCCTTTCATAACAACTTTACAACCACTATCGGTCAATTTACTTGTTGATATCAAATTACAACGTAAGTCCGGGACGTATAGAGTGTTTAGAAGACCTATATTCTTCTTATGTCCGTTTACCTTTACAGTTATCGATACTTTTCCAATACCCTTTATATCTAATTCTTGGTCATTTGCTAATCCGACTTTACCACTATGACCACTGTTAATATTCGTAAACAATGCTTTTTGAGTACACATGTGGGACGATGCACCACTATCAACAACCCAAATCTGATCCGAATTAGCAGAAAAAGCATTCTCCGTTGTCGTTACTAAAACCTCATTAACGCAACTTGTGGTTTCTCGGTTATCCTTACAGTCTTTAGCTTTATGGCCCTTTTTTCCGCATCGGAAACATTTAAATGGAAAATTGGATTTTAAAATAACTGCGTCTTGATGTTTGTTATAGTTATTACCACGATCATAACGTTTCTTTGCGGTAAACTTTGCTTTCATTGCAGCATCTTGAGTATCTTCTTCTTTATCAGCGATTTCCAATAATCTTGATTTTAAAACATTTATTTTGGGAAACTCATTTGCAGTATCTACAGCAGCTTTTATAGCAGAAAATCTATCTGGTAAAGCGTCTACCAACACAACAGCAAGCAGATCTTCATTAATCTTAATTCCCATTTCCATAAAACATCAATTAAAAATTGTGACACAGACTGATTATCGAAAATTTTCATATTTAATAACTTACGGTAACATTCTATTTTCTTCCTCATCGACTTACGATCAAACGTTTCTTGAAGGTACTGCCACATTTCATGAGAAGATTTCACATTTTTGACCATCGTGACAACATTCGGCTCTAAAGCCATTAAAATTTCAGCTCTTGCATCCATGTCCATATTAAAAAACTCTTGCTGAACAACTATTGAATCTTCATATTCACGAGTTTGTGCTTCCGTTGGAGTCTTTGGAAGTTTTCTTACACCTGGTGGGTTTTCCAAACCTAACACGATATTCAATAATCTAGCTTTATGTAACACGGCTTCCATTTGTGCTTTCCAGGTACCATAATTGGTTCCATTAAATAATGGTATTCGACCAGCAAACGAACTCATGATTCTTGCATTCACCAATTAATACAACCCAAAAGAATTTTAAATTACAACAGCTTACGTAACAGCTCCCGGCAGATTTATCTTTCTCTATATCGCTATGAGATCTCGACCCATTACCTATTGCATTTAAAAAAAAACTAATACAATTTATTAACTCAATAACGATACAATATATTTGGAGAACAAAAATGAAGTGAAGTAAATTTTCAATTACACAAAATAAAAACAACAAAAAACTGAAACCATAGAAACAAATTCATTTTGTTGAAGTACAAAGTAGTTCTAAAATACACTTAAAATAATTATTACAACAGAAACGAATGAAAGTTACTATATTGGTAAAGATGGCACCCAATGGAGTAAAAAAGCACCACCAACATCACGCACTCGTAATCATAACGTGGTCGATTTCACAAGAAAGAAACCAGGACCAACAGGAAATATACACAACCCCTATACAATAATGCGTTCAATCATGACACAGGAAATAATACACTTAGTGCTACGTGAAACAAATCGTAAAGGCAGGGAGGTTACAGCTGCATGGAATTTGGCCAATCCCACGAAGAAAAAGGAGTGGAAGCCAGTGACAGTGAAAGAGTTTGACGCCTTTGTAGCTATTCTTTTGTATGCTGGACTCACAAGATCAAACCATGAACCAGTTATGGAATTATGGGGCGCGACGCGTTGCCCGATATACAAAGCTGCGTTGTCGTACGATCGCTTCATGTGTATAAAGCAATTTATTCGATTCGACAATGGAAATACTCGACAACAGCGACTCATCAATAGCAAAACTGCGGCTATTGACGATATTTGGCAAATGTTGCAACATAACTTGGCAGCAGCTTACACTCCTCATGAAACACTAACAGTTGATGAGCAGTTGTTCCCTTACAGAGGCCGCACCCGCTTCACGCAATATATTCCGTCAAAGCCAGCTAAGTATGGTTTGAAAGTATGGTGGTTATGCGACTCACAGAGTTATTATCCTGTGAAGGGAATGATATATTCTGGAAAACTGCCAAACCAACAACGGGAGATAAACCAAGGGCAGAACGTAGTGCTGGATCTTGTGGAAAAATATTTAGATGCTGGCCGTACTATATACGCGGATAATTTCTTTACCACTCTTGACTTGGCGCGTATTTTGATAAGGAGGAAGACCGCATATGTTGGTACCCGAAGCGCACCATCAATAGTACATTATTTGGGTTCAACGAAAGGGATATAGCGTTATGCTCATACGTGCCCAAAAAAAATAAAGTGGTGAACGTGCTCTCCACAATGCAATACACCTGCCGCGTTGACGAACAAACCGAGAAGCGGAAGCCCTATGCCATATTAGATTACAACGCCAACAAATGCGGCGTTGATACCATGGATCAAATTCTATGCACTTACAGCTGCAAAAGAGCAACACAACGATGGCCGTTGGCCATGTTTTATAATATGCTGGACGTCGCTGCATTGGCTGCTTTTACGATTTGTTACTGCTAACGAAATAATTGGCCACATTAAATATCGAAGAACGTGCCCTGAACAACCATATAACCTCATATCCAAGGATACGCAATGCGATGGAAACATTCGATGTCAGGGTAAGAAAAACATCTTCAAATTCAAGAATAGAATATATATTTATTTGTTTTTTATTTTTCTTTTCATTTCAGGTATTACCAAGACCGATGGAAGGCAATGCACCGTCGTTTGCGGCTAGGTCAAGTAGACCGTCATGTCGCCTTTACCGTTCTGAGTACGGGCGGCAGCGGAAAACGCGGGCATACTGCTTCGGCTGCGGCAACGCTGTTTGCGGAGAACATAGCACACTTTTACATCGCTGCAACACTTGCGCACAGGGCGGGGGACAAGAAGTACACGCTCAACAACAATAATTTTTAAACTTTTTTATAATAGTCTTAATAAAATTCAAGCAAAAAAAAAAAAAATAAAAAAATTGAAAAAATTATTTTTGTATGTAGAATTTAGTTATAAACAATAAAAACAAAAAAAAAATCAAAAAAAAAATTTTTATATGAAAAAAACATGATTTACAAAAAAGGTCCGTAGGGACCTTTTCACACGGCCGTGAAGTTCAGAACTGTCACTCATCGGAGGGTTAACCAAAATTGGTTATTTTTTTTTCCAATGTGGAGATGTGAACTTTTTTTCATTTCGGTAACTTTTTTGGCAATCAACTATATAAGGTAAATTATTTTTTCTGTTTTTAAATTTTATTTAACCTTAAATATTTTTATTTACGCGTTTTTATAACGTTGATTTAAATTTTCTACAAATAAAAGTATGTAGTACTATGTTGTACAAAATATGTTAATCAGTTCTGGATTATCAACATATGCATGGCTGTTTTAATTGGCGGCATTCTATCGATGAGAAAAAGGACTCTCAATTAAACAATTTCGAAGTAAACTTAAGTGTTGATGGTAAAAAAAGCAAATAAAACATAAACAAATGCACAATGGATAAGTTAGTATTTGAATTTTAGATGTTTGATTGCATGGTGAATTCAAGAACTTTTTTTTTAACATCCCAAGAAACATTTTTACGGACTCTCCGACGCATGGGGAATCATGAATCCGGATTGTGCGACACTTTACTTCCGTAAAACACGTATCCGTCAAATAAATTTAGATAAATATTCTCTTATATTATTGAGAGTACGCAGTTTTAAAAATATGATTAATTAACAATAATTTATTTTATATAATGTACACAGTTAAAAGTTTTGATTTGAAGTGAAAAAATAATAAAAAATTATATGACAAAAAACTGCAAGCAACATATGTGATTGATATAGAAAGTATTTCAAAATTTTATAACAAGTATTAACAGTAACACAACACCCCTCTCAATAACTGAGTTGTAGCTCTTTACGAAATCGAGTTAATTTTGTTGAATCCAATGCTTTTGTGAACATATCGGCAAGTTGTGCTTCCGTTGAAATTGGTTCGACTTTAACGATTCCTTTTGAGATATAATTGCATATAAAATGAAACTTGACATCTATATGCTTGGATCTTTTGCTGTCAGAATTCTTTGCAATGCCAATGCATCCTCTATTGTCTTCATATATAACCACAGCTTTTTCTTCAGAAATTATATGCAGATCAATTAATACTCCTCCAATCCAAATGCCTTCCGAAACCGCAAAACTGAGAGCAATATATTCGGCATCGCTAGAAGAAGTAGCAACCACAGTTTGTTTCTTACTGCTCCAGGAAATTGGACAACCAAAAACTTTTGTATACGAAACCACTAACAGATTTCCGGTCTCCAGAGTCCGAAGCCCAATCGGCATCGACAAAACCAATAATTTCATTATCATCTAAAGTATCCGAATAAATAAGCTTCAAATTCTTAGTTCCTTTAATGTAACGAACTATTCGTTTTAAAGCGGTCCAGTGAACATCAATGGGATTATTTTAAAATCTTCCCATATACCCAATCTGGTAACATATATCAGGACGAACGCTCAACATTAGATACATAAAACTACCCAGCATTTCTCGATAGGGATTTTTTGTTGGTTCACTATTATTCTGAGCAAGGCACACACACTTTTCCAATGGTGTCTTTGACGCATTACAGTCATTCATTGAGAACTTTCTAAGTATTCGCTCAATATGAGTATGTTGACTTAATTTCATAACTTTATTTGATCATATTCGATTTTTGTTCCTAAATAGTATTGTAGGGGGCCACAATCAGACATTTTGAAAACAGAACTCAAATCTCTTAAGTTTTTCTATTTAATTTAAATTGTCCCCTGCAATTAAGAGGTCATCAACATACAACAACAAATATAATAAAACACCACCATCAAACTTTGTATACAGACAGGCATCACGCTTAGAACGATTAAATTCCATTTGGATCAGGAAACTATCAAATTTTTCGTTCCAGCACCTGGGACTTTGTTTAAGTCCATAAATATATTTGTAAAGCTTACACACTTGATCCGGAGAAGCTTCAAGTCCCTCAGGAATTTCCATAAAAAGTGTTTTCTTCAAATCTCCATTCAAAAAGGCTGTTTTTACATCGAGTTGATGTAAATGAAGTCCCTTTTTTACACTAACAGCCAATACAATACGGACAGTAGTTAGTTTGGCAACGGGAGAATACGTTTCTTCATAATCTATTCCAGCTTTTTGAAGAAACCCTTTGGCCACTAAACGGGCATTGAATCGGACTGGATTTCCATCGGAATCCTCCTTTACACGGAAAACCCACCTTGATTTAAGGAGCTTTTTGTCATTCGCACGTGGAACTTATTCCCATACATTATTCTTCCTCATTGATTCAAGTTCATTGCTAACAGCCTTCAACCATTGCGATTTATTGGGGTTATTATTTATATCCTTGTAAGACTGGGGTTCAATTATAAAGTCTGAAATTGCGGAATTAGCATGACCTGTTATGTAACCCAAAAGCTTATCTTTCAATCTCTCGCTTCTTCTTGGTTGATTTTCAATTTTAACATTCTTACCATCTGATTCATCAGCAGTTAATAAATCAGAATCATTATCACTTGGATCATTATTATTATCTGAGTTTGGATCTGGTAAAGAAACAGCAACCGCATTATCATTGTTATCCCCCTCTTGCTCGTTTCTGTCACAAAATATTAAAATCTTTGGTTCTGGAATATCATTTCTTTCTTCTTTAAAGGGATAAGACATTTCATCAAAACGGACATCCCTAGCAATTACAATAACCTTCCTTTGTTGATTCCACAATCTATATCCGTTTGAAGTATACCCCATCATAACCATTTTTACAGATTTCTTATCTAATTTCTTTCTTTTCTGTTGTGGAACCCATACAAATGACTTGCAACCGAATACTTTTAATTTTGAAATATTTGGTTTATAGTTATACCAAATTTCAGCTGGGGTTTTCTTTAAGGCCAGAGCCTTACTTGGACATCTATTGATTAAATACATTGCTGTTAAAGCAGCTTCGCCCCACAAACTCTTTGGAGCATTTGAATCAAGTAACATTGACCGTACTCTTTCTACTAAAGTTCGATTGTACCTCTCAGCTACTCCATTTTGCTGAGGAGTATACGCAACAGAAGTCTGTATTTGAATGCCTTTTCTTTTGAAATATTCCTTCGCCTCATTTGACGAGTACTCAGAACCCTGATCTACAGTAACCATTGAAATTGGTACATTATGAAAGGCAGTTGACAAAGATTCAAATTCAACAAATTTTTCAAAAACTTCTGATTTTTTCTTCATTAGATAAATGTGTGTAAAATGACTGTAGTCATCAATGAACCTAACAAAATATTTAAAACCATCCCACGTTTGGGGATCAAAGTGTCCACATTCATCCGTAGGTATTCTTTCCAAAACACGAGTCGACTTTGGACGTCTTCCATTAAAAGGATAACGACATTGCTTACCTTGAATGCATATATCACACACACCAACTGGGGAAAAAGTATCTAGATCATCAACCATCTTGTAACGAACCAGCTCTTGAAGACATGTATCACTTAGATGACCCAATCTTGAATGCCACAGCTTACTGGTTTCGGTAGTAGTTAAATTTGCTTCTTGATTTTTATTTTCAGCAGTACATATATTTGTTTCTTGTTGTTTTACAACCTTTAATTTTATTTCATATAGACTCCCATTCTTGTATCCTTTCATGATAACTTCATTATTTTTCTTAAATACAGCTTTTTTATCCGAAAACTCTACTTTTATACCATGATCGGTTAGTTTTTTCACAGATAGCAAATTCTCGCGAAGTCCAGGAACATACAAAACCTCTTTCATGTTAACAAAAACACCACTTGAATATCCTGTAACACAACCACTTTGATGTGCCCACAAGTTTTCAGAATCCTTAGCTACACAAATAGAAATAGGATTAATATTATTTAATTTGTTGAAACACCATTTATCTTTGCACATATGATCCGTTGCCCCTGAATCGATTTTGAATTTTAAAAAATTTGAACTGTTCGATGATTCTTTGTTCAATATACCTGACATAAATCAAATTGACTTTAAAGATGATGCAGTGTTTGCTTTTACATTACCACTGCTCAAACGCACACGACAGTCCTTTTGCTTATGTCCTCTTTTCTTACAACGGAAGCACACGCCAATAAATTTATTTATGTATTTATTTTCACCACTAAAAGCTTACGTCTTATTTATTTCAGCATCACAACGATCTTGCCTCTTAGCATCTACAGCTAGCAGCCTTTGTTTTACTATTTCAATAGTCAAATCTGATTCCTTCATATTTTCCAACGCAGCCACTACTGGGTCAAAGGCATCTGGTAGTTTAACAAAAAGTTGGGCAACAACATCATTTTCAGATAATTGAGCACCAGAAGTTTTCAATTTACGTATAAGATCATCAAAAATTAATAGATGTTTGCGAAGATCATCATCAGTCTACAATCTTAACAACGCTAGTTGCTTTCTCAATAAGGTCTGACTCGTAACTAACTTCTTTGCAAATGTTTCTTGCAGAGCAGACCACATCTTCTTAGCTGTGTGTTTATCGCGAACGCATTCCAAATATTCGTCAGCAATTAAGCTAACTAAAACCGCTTTAGCCTTTTTATCCTTTGTAACAAATTGTTCATTTAAACCGGGTTCGGCTGACACAACATCATTGATAGCATCTAAGAGATTTAAAGAATCTAAGTACATCTGTACACGAAAACTCCAGTTTTCAAAATTGTCACCACGGAATTGTAAGATACCGTGGGTTAATTCACGTTTGCTATCGCCCATAACCTCTTATATTATTGAGAGTACGCAGTTTTAAAAATATGATTAATTAACAATAATTTATTTTATATAATGTACACAGTTGAAAGTTTTGATTTGAAGTGAAAAAATAATAAAAAAATATTTGACAAAAAACTGCAAACAACATATGTGATTGATGTAGAAAGTATTTTATAATTTTATAACAAGTATTAACAGTAACGCAACATATTCAAGTCCATTTTTAACTAAAAAAACGGTACAAATGCCACATTTTAAAAATGGTGTCATTACGTATTTTACACAACACAACGGCCCTTCAATGATTGGGTTTACACGGACTTAGCTTCGTTTTTTTACACCAAACAACCTTCCATTTTTGGCGGATTTTAAACGAATTCGAATCAGTTTCAAAGTTCTTTAAAATCCATTTTCTGGACCGGTTACAGTCCAGAAAACGTTACGTAACCGGATTTGGATTCCATTTATGAGGTACTGACAACAGTACGTAAAAGGGACGTTTTTTTTGAGTCCGAAGATTAATCATCTGAAAACGACAATGAAAGCAGGTTGTTTACTTTTTTTATAAATTTTTGATAAAAAATAATATGTATTTCCAATACAAATTAAAATAATAAATATTTTTATATATTTAAATAATTTATAATTTATCATAATTATTATTTCCCGAAGATGCTACACAATGGAGTAGCGAAATATTGAAAAATAAATAATATATTTTTGTAAAAAATGAACCTTAAGCGTAGCGTGCGGGGGTCGTGGGTTCGATTACCACCAGAGGCTCTGGTCTGTTTTCACTACAACGAGCCAAAAGCCTTTGTTGCTAGTGCTCGGTTATGCCTGGTTTTCATTATGTCATATGAACTGACAACAAAAATTGACTCAAATGAATTCTCGTAATTTTGTGTCAAATGCGTTTTCATTACATCTTAAAAACTGACAATAAATCGACAAAGCAGAGCGTGTCAAAGACTTACGTCAAATTTTGGTGCGATTTGACTGGCACGCCGTTTTCATTACAAAGGTCAAATGTGATGTTTAAATTTTTGGCGAGCGACCAGCTGATTAGAAAATATTAATTTGTGTTAAATAAAAAGTGGAAAAAATGTAAAAATGATAAAAAAGAAACAAATGGCTATAGCTAGTGCGGCACTTTGTGTTATTACAACACTAAGGGCTTGGAAAAATAAAAAGAAGCAGCTAAAAAAAACTATTTTGGATTAGGCCATTTCGTTGCCACTTCGGATCGTTGCCTTTTTTTATATCTGCCACCTCTTGCCAGAGAGTATCTCGTAGATTTCTGTCCCGATACTCTCTGGACAGGAAATTCCAAGTACCTTCCCTCGCTTCTACCTCTTGAATGAGCCTCTCCGTTTGCTCGCTCGTCCACTTTTCTTTTATTTAAAAAATTACCATTTCTTTCTTTATTTAAAAAATTACCTTTGAAATTTATTTTTCCTGCAAAAAAAAAAAATAACAGCTTTGCGATCGCCAAACAAAAAAAAATTGACAACTTGTTGTCAATTTTATTTTAGATAAAAAATTTTGCCATAACTGTTGACAAACTGAAATTTGACGTTTTTACTTGTCTGTCATTTTAGAAGGCAGTTTGTGTGCATAACTGACTGCAAACTCAGATGACACCATATGACAACCCGTTTTCATACAATTGCCAACAATTTGGACAAATTGACATTAAAAATGACAAAGTGAAAACCATGCATTATGGTATTAAGATATAATTTGTAATTATTTTTTTTTAATTTGGTAACTTTTTTGAAAAATTTTGGTTACAAAAAATTTTCGTCCGTGGCAGTCCGAGCCCCCTTCAGCAAAAATTAGTCTATCATCAGAATCTAGTATTATTTCACAATTGTCTACTACATTGGGCATATCATTTATAAATATAATAAAAAGTAACGCTCCCAATATTGATCCCTGTGGTACTCCAAATTATCTATTTTATTAGATTTGATATTATTCACTTTTGTAATTTGTTTTCTATTTGTTAAATATGATTTAAACCATTTTAGTTCGATATCCTGGATGCCGTAGTTATATAGTTTTTGCAGTAGTATAGTTTCAAATGCTCGTTTGAAATCTAAGAATATTGCAACAATTTTTCTATTTTCATTCTGTTGTTTCACATGAATAATTTTTCCTGAATCCCGATTAATATTTTGATAATAAATATTTTGATTCTATATAATATTCCTATTGATCTTTTACCACTTTTTCGATCATTTTTTCGCATGTCTTTTGTGTATTTATTGGTCTAAGTTTTTCACAATTTCTTGTTTTGGCAATCTTCTGAATAGGTGTTACCATCGACTCTTTCCAATTTTCAGGAAATATTCCAGTTGATAGTGACTTATTTTTTAAAACTAGCATGGGGTTTCCTTTATATTCCAGCCATTAAGTATCATTTTCCAGCCATTAAGTATCATTAAAGTTTTTGCACGAAATTTAAATTTGGAGTTTATCACAGAGATTCTGTTTATATATTGTATTTCTAAAATACAATTGATTATTTCTGAATTACAATTGACTATTTTGAAATACAATTGATAATTTCTGAAATACAATTGACTATTTCTGAAATACAATTGGAAAAGGTGTAATTTTCGTGTATATTATACTGTTGGATCTAATCTGATACAATCTGGATATTACCTTATCCCTAAATATATTGTTGGGTCTAATTCGGATCAATTCAGATCCTTCTAAATCCCCAAATATATTTCTGGATCTAATTTGATCTAATTTGACCATTTATGGGATCAAATAAGATATTAAGGAATATAAAATTGGATATGATTAAATATTGTGCCAGATTACTTTTTTTTAGTCAGTACT
This sequence comes from Eustalomyia histrio, assembly GCA_949748255.1. NCBI lineage: Eukaryota > Metazoa > Arthropoda > Insecta > Diptera > Anthomyiidae > Eustalomyia > Eustalomyia histrio. The sequence goes on along the minus strand of OX456523.1, from coordinate 82,424,496 downwards.
TACTTTTTGCCAATTAAAATACCGATACCGCAATAACAGAAATAACTTTACCCTTAAAATATCGTTACCGAAATAACTAAAATAACGTTATCGCCAAAATACCGTTACCAAAATAATAGAAAATACCGTTAGCGCTAAAATACCGATACCGAAATAACTGAAAAAATCGTTATCCCTAAAATACCGTTACCGAAATAACTGAAAAAATCGTTATCCTTAAAATAAGGTTACCGAAATAATAGAAAATAGCGTTACCCTTAAAATAGCGTTACCATTACCGATAACCGCATTTGTTTCGGTTACCATCAATATTGAACATCCGTTTAAATTGTTTAAACCAAACACATTTAAGTCAAATGCTGGTATTTTTGTTTTGTTTAAAAAATGTTTATGGGGGGAAATTTGATTCATTTTTTTGTATACCAAAATATGCAGCGTTTTGTTAAAGTTTTTTATGATGTCATGATATAAATTTGTTTGGAATATCAAATGCATACATATTTTATAAAAGCACAAACAATTCAACTTGTGATATATGTATATTTATTGAAAATATTTTAATAGTTAAAATATGTATGTCTAAAGATTATGCAAAAGAGCAACAAAAATCTACAGTGGTTGTTCAATATTTGTATGAGCTAATTGTCTATTTAAAATGCCAAAATTCTTTCAGAACTAAAAACTAATAGTTTGGAAATTTATTTAGTTTTCGATTCCATAAAATATTTAAATAGAGAAATAAAAAAAGGATTCTATTAGTTTGGGTTCAATATGCCCTTGCAGGGTTACTCTGGACTCGTGAGCGATTTTCGACTTACGCTCACAAGGTTTGTTTTGCTCACGCACGATCAAGTGAGTAATTTAAACTTTTGCTCATGCTCACGCTTCAAAAATTCAAAATATTTAGAAAAACTAAACATAAAAGAATTTTTTTTATCACCTGAAATACTTGAATAGAGTGTTACCATACTTAATATATAAAGAAACAAGTAAAAAAAAGCTTAAATTTCTTTTAATACCCTCAACCAATGTGTTAAGAAATTTTTCGTGTTGTTTTTGATACAAATAATGTAAAAAACTTTGGAAGTGATTTTATGGAGGGAACAACTTTTTTGGATATGAAAGCAAATTTTGTGGTTGGCAAAAAATTTAGAGTTGAAAAAAAAAAATATTTTGTGGTGAAAAACATTTTACTGGTGAAAAAATTTTTTGAGGTAAATAGAAAATATTATTCAATTTTAATGAACTGGTTAAAAAACAAGTAAAAAAGGGCTAAATTCGGCTATGCCGAATCTTTGAATACCCTCCACCAATATCCTAAAAAGATGTTCTCTTCGGTTTTTGATACAAATAATATAAAAGGTGAAAAAATTTTTTGAGGTGAAAAATTTTTTTAGATGTGAAAAGAACTTTTTTGGTTGAAAAAAAATTTAGAGGTGAATAAAAATTTTAAGGTGAAAAAATTTTTTGTGGTTAAAAAAAATTTTAGTGGTTAAAAAATGTTTGAGGTGAATACAAATAATGAAAAAATATGAGATAATATAATATGTATCAGTCGCTACTATGAAATTGTACTAAATTTGTATGGGCAATTTAGAGGCACCTTTACATTTTCACTAGTTTTTTTTTTAACATGGACTGCACAAACAACACAATTTAAAGCATAGTTTTTGTCAAATACTGAATTTTGTTCCGGCTAATGGGGACTAGCTCTGCATCTGAATATGCCTAATGGAGAGAATGCACTTTCTGATGCGCCACGTATTGATAAATAGTTGCAACGAATGTTCTTTCTTTAAAAAATTGAAGTGTGTTTGTCTAATAGAGAGAATACAGCAAAGAAATTAATTTATTAAAGAAAGAACATGAGTTAAAACTATTTGTCAATAGATGGCCCATCAGAAGGTGCATTCTCCATTAGGAATATTTTGCTGCAGAGCTAGTCTCCATTAGCCATATTGTACTACAATATGCAGTAGAGTATTATTGATTTTCTATTTTCATCGTAACATAAATGAATATTTGCCAAAAACTATAAAAAATATATGTTTTATGTGCATATTATACCTTAATTTTTTAAATAAATATTCATTTAGATGTTTAAGAGCACAATATTGCACTTTATTCATAAGTATTTTTCTATAAAAGAAAAAAATAACATAAATATACATTTGCCAATCCCTCAATTCTCAAAAATACAAATGGAATTAAAAAAATACTATTTTCCTCTATGAAAATTTCTCTTTTGGCATAAAAATGTGAAACAAATGCTTTTATTACGTCAAACATTTGAAAAATTGACTTTAAAATTATGTAATAAGTCTACTAGTAATATCTGAATGCATTATAATTTAAAGTATGTAGTTAATTTCATATTTTTGGTAAATAAATTAATTGAAAGCCTAATCCAAGGCTATATCGCTATGGGCCAGGATATAGTTTTAATGTGATTCTGCAACACCTATTCAAAAGTAGCGGCACTAAAGCAATTATGCATTTTGCTCTTTCCCTATATATAAATTTATTTGGACCTTGTTATGGGGCAGGGTATTGTTTTAGTTAATTCAGCGCCACCTGTTCAAAAGTAGCGGCACTAAAGCAATTATGTATTTTGCTACTAGCAGACTTATTTCATAATACTAACGTCAATTTTTGAAATTTTCGACGTGGTAAAAGAATTTGTTTTACATTTTTATTTTAAAAACAAATTTTCATAGTTCAAAATTATATTTTTTCGGTGATTTATAAAATTTTAAAGTATTGAGGCATTGGAAAATGCATATTTATGTTAAATTTGTCTTTCAAAATAAATATATGCACATACGATAAACTGCAATACTGTGCTCTCAAACATCTAAATGAATATTGATTTAGAAAATTTAAGTATAATATACACATAAAAGATATATTTTTGCATAGTTTTTGGCAAACATTCTTTTATGTTACAAACAAAATAGAAAATCAATAATACCCTCTTGCATATTGTAGCAGAATATGCCTAATAGGGAGAATTAATTTTCAGATGCGCCACCTATTGGGAAATAGTTTCAACTAATGTTCTTTCTTTAACAAATTAATGTCTTTGATTTATGTAACAGAACTTTTAGTAATGTTATTTACAGAGGTCTGCTCTGTTAGTGACTCTAACATTTCTACTTACTTAACAGAAAAAAATAGATACAGAAAAATTGTACCAATTTGAATGGAAAATTTAGAGGTATCTTCACATTTTCACTCAGAACTTTTGAACCGCTGTGACCGATTTTGCTCATTTTAAATACCAAACTGCTCGGGAGGATGTTTAATAATCTGGGTAAAAATAGGTAACCCCGCTTGCGTCTTCGCGTCGTGATCGCCATTTCAACAGACAGACAGACAGACAGACGGACATCGCTAAATCGACTTAAAATTGCATAAGGATCACGAATATATATACTTTATGGGGTCTTAAACCTATATTTCGACATATTACGAACGGAATGACAAACTGATATATACCCTCACCATATATGGTGGAGGGTATAACAAGAAAAAATATTTTACTTGCCAGTCGCTACTATAAAATTGTACTATAATACATCCCATTTGTATGGGAAATTTAGAGGTACCTTCACATTTTTACTCATAACTTTGTAACCCCTGTACAGTTTTTTTTCATATATATTTAAATTTTACGTATGGTGAGGGCTTGTAACATGTCGAAATATAGGTCTAAGACCCAATAAAGTATATATATTCGTGATCCTTATGCAATGTTCAGTCGATTTAGCGATATCCGTCTGTCTGTTGAAATGGCGATCACGACGCGAAGAAGCAAGCGGGGGTGTTCATTTTTACCTTGATTAATGGACATTAGATAGGGTCCCACTCCATAAAAAAAAACAAGTAAAAAAGGCTTAAATTCGGCTGTGCCGAATCTTTGAATACCCTCCACCAATGTTTTCTATTGTTTTTGATACAAACAATGTGAAAAACTTTTGAAGTAAAATTATGGTGAAAAATATTTTTTAGGTGAAAAACTTTTTTGGATGCGGAAACGAATTTTTTACGTGAAAAAAATTTAGAGGTGAAAAAATTTTTTTAGATGAAAAAAATTTTTTGTGGTGAAAAAATTTTAGTTTTGAAATTTTTTAAAGTTAAAAATATTTGAGGTATACAAAATATAATTAATTTCTAAGCGATTGGTGAAAAAATATGAGAAAATATATTATATACCAGTCGCTACTATGAAATTATACTAAAATACAGCAATTTATATGGAAAATTTAGAGGTGTCTTCACATTTTCACCCATAACTTTTTAACCGCTAGACCGATTTTGCTCATTTTCAATACCAAACTGCTCGGGAGCATGTACAATAATCTGGGTAAAAATAGGCAACCCCGCTTGCGTCTTCACGTCGTGATCGCCATTTCAACAGACAGACAGACGGACATCGCTAAATCGACTTAAAATTGCATAAGGATCACGAATATATATATATATATATATATATATATATAAGTTCTAGAAGTGACTTCTGGAATCTCGGTTTCTACCCCCCTAATTTAAATTTTTTTCTAAACGATAAAAATATTTTTTAAATTCCATGAAATTTTGTCTTTTACAGTATATATTTTTATTCATAAACAAAAAAGATACCGAATTTTAAAAAAATCAATTTGAGTCTTTATTTACAACAGCTTTATTTACAACAATGGTGTCTTTGATGACCCCCACTGAAATTTTCCGGCAAATATTTTCGTAGAGTATTTTAATCCTTAAATGTTCTTTTTTAAAGGATATTTTTTGATTTTCTCGAAAAAAGGGTCAAGATGACCCATAAAGAGACCAGTTAGAGGGTTATGATCTTCCACAAAAATAATCCTCATACAATTCCACAATACAACTCTGACCATAAGAATTCTCTCAGACATTAACTTACAGCATTTTTTTCATATAGTATAATGCTCCCTTCGACCAAAAAATGACCCACTGTAAAAAAATACTCAGACGTGCTGGACCATAAGTTTGTTCTACAAAAATGATCTACTCAACATACCCTTTCAGAATTATAGGGTCGCTATTCTGTTCCAAAAATGCTGTTGGACAGTGATTTTTAGTCCAAATTCATACATTAGTGAACTTTTGTCCTATTCTCTTTTTTCAAATTACCAATTTTTTAACTGTTGTTGCTGGGTTTACAGAATTGTATACCCGAGTTACTATAATGAGCAAACATTTTTACTTATTTCCTTTTTTCTAAACTGAGAGCAAAGTTTTTGAAAAAGTTAGTTTCTTAATAATGTAAAAATTCCAAGGGATAACAAAAATGAATTGAAATAAAAAATTTATTAAACTTAATTAAAAAATTAGTTGATATTAGCAAATCGATTTCCATAAGATAATTTTTCTGCAAAGTTACAGTTTTGTTTACCTAAGCCGAGATTTTAGAAGTCACTTCTAGAACTTGACGTCGGAGTCAAAATTGAACAAAGTGGAAAATGTAGCTGTTGTCATTCTTAGAACAATGATATATCACACGTTACGATCGCCACAGGAAACAAAAAACTAAAAATTTTTCTTGAGATCGTCTTTACTTTATCTTTAATTCTATGGGGTGACCGGTGCAAGTTTTTTTTCAACCCCAATTTTTTTTCTACACAACAAAAAACTAAAAAAAAATATATTGGAAATATGAAAGCAATAGTTTTCAAAGGACATTATTAACAATTTTTCGTCCTGAAAAATGAAAACAAAAAATTGCTTTCATTTCTAGAGATTGTGCTCTTTCATTTGATACCCATATTGACATAAGCTGATGGGTACAAATATTTAAATAAATTTTTAGAAATATTGATATCCTAAAAATTGTGAAGATTTGAAATTTTTAAGGAAATATCAGAAAATAAAAACTTAGAACGCAGTTGTACTACATACGATCCCTAGTTTCATGTATATATGGTCTTATTTAAGTTAAATTAAAAAAATGTAAATTTGTCTCACGGTGTACTAATTAAAAACTACAACAAAACAAATTTAAATTAATAAATCTAAAAAATATGCGAATCTCAATTAATTTAATTAAGTTAAATGCCCAGAAAAACTTCGGTAATGGGTGCGATATTCTCATGCGTTCCCTTGTAATGATAGCTCGTTACCTTTTTCATTATTTGCAAGCATAAAGTAATAAGTTACTCATTATTGATTACGTAATATATGATTTATAAATGTAAAGTAATAATTGAAATATTTTTGAAAATCTATTTTTAGATACATTACTTTGTGTTTTTTTTGTAAGCAAAAGGGTAAAGTATGTTTGTTTTGATAACACTAGCGAAAAAACTAAGCGCAACAATTCATTTAAGTTTAAAGCAATCAAATACTATATGCGTCGATAGCTCAGTGGGTAGAGTTCTCAGATGGCAACCAGATTTCCCATCTTGACCACAATATTTTTAATTTTTAAAAAATAATAATTTTTTTTAATAAAAATCTATTTTTGGACACATTACTTTTTCCATTCTCGTAACCATATATGTAACCCCTTACATTATCACCTCTAAAGTAATGGGTATATACATTACTTTGAGGCTCATCGCCTGTAAAATTCATGAATGAAGTAAGGTGTAAAGTAATCCATCGGCCCCTATGGCTATACATTACTTTACCCATTATTTGGTAATGTGTGGTTTTGCTGGGTATGGATGGTGTGTTACCATAATGTAAGTTAATTGTGGTTATTAGGTATTGTTGTCAATTAAAAATATTTTGTTTCTAATTATGTAAATAATAAAAAATCCCTTTTTTTGACCACACCAAAAATTCCGCCTTTCGAGTTGGACTATAGGCTAAATCTAACGAACATGTATTTCAGGTTTTAACCCGAAGGGGTTTGAACAGGCCTTCAAGAGGAAGACTTTCACTATTTGCCAGTCCCAAAATTCCAAAAATTCTATCTGGGCAGATGTCTACACATAAATAGGAAATTCAACTTCCTAGTTCCAGCGGTTTTGGCAGGCCGTAAAGATTGTCTGAATGGGATATTATACACTTTAAAAATATTTTTGAACAATTTAAAATAATTTTTGGACAATTTTAATATCTTTTTGGGTAATTTAAAATAATTTTTACACAATTTTAAAATTATTTTGGAAAATTCTGAAGTACAACTGGAAATGGTGTAGTGTTGAATAAAATACACAAAGCAAAAATACACAGATTGCGTCTTCATAACTACTTAAGCCTGAAAAACTGGAAATGACAGGCTAAGCTAGTTTCAAATAAAGGTTAAAAAACTGTTTTACTTGATTTTCCAAAACTTTTATTAAAACTGCATAAATTTTAACCTGCATAAAATTAAAAAAAAAAATATAAAAAAATTATTTAATTAAAAAATTATAAAAGTTCATTTCTCATTGAAATTTTTGATTTTGAATGATCAGAAAACCATATTTTGAATAAACGCTTTAGATTCAGAAAATATACTGTATACGATAACTTATGCTTTAGAAACAGTGAAAAGAGTGATTTTTTAAGATATGCATCGGGTTTTTATGCAAATCACTACATTGGAAATATGAACATATGAATTATTTTGGAAGTTCCTTAGAATAACACCAAAAAATGTTAACTGTAGTTTAGGAAGCAATGAAAGAAGTTATACCTACAGAATGACTGCCATATATTTTGCTGGGTTCCAGCAAAACTGAAGCTGCCAAATAAACAATAAAAGCATCACTACTTTGGCAAAGGCATTACTTCATTTCTGATTGTTTCATCGATGAATTTGTGATGATGTATGGAAGTATTCCAATACTCTTACTTTACTCTAAGGAAGCAATCAATGACAGTGATTAGATATTCTGATGCATGAGTGGAAAATGTTCATATGCCTTGTAATATTTAAGATTTGATGAATATTTTATTTACAAGAATGCAGAAAAATAAGGTTACAGAAGCCCACTTTATGCATTGATATAGGAATACTCTTTATTAGAACAAATAACATACATAATTCAGCATTAATGAAAAAGCTTTTTTGGGCAACTTTGAAATATTTTTCAAAAATTTTAATGAATTTTTGGACAAATTCAAAATATTTTTGGATAATTTAAAAACTGGTTCGACAATTTTAAAACATTTTTAGACAATTTTAAAATATATTTGAACAATTTTAAATAATATTTGGACAATTTTAAAAACTTTTTGAACAAATTAAAATAATTTTTACACAATTTTAAAATTATTTTCGATTATTTTAAAACATTTTTATACACTTTTAAAATTATTTTAAAAAATTTTGAATTAAACCTGGAAATTATGTAGTGTTAAATAAAATACAAGGTGCTCAAATGAACAGATTGTGTCGCCATAACTACTTAAAGCTGAAAAATGCATTAAACAAAAATATAAAAATGATTTAATATTGTAAAAAAAAAATATAAAACGTCTTCAGAACTATTTTCACATTGAAATTTTTGACTTGAATAACACATTTCAACAAAAAAAAATTACGGGGTTCCGACGAGTGATTCTTGTTAAGGAGACCAAAAAAATATACGTGTGTCGGCGTTTTGATAGATAGATCACATAGGAATTTCATTTTAGAGGCAGCATATCGGTATATAAAACTATGTATTCTTTACATCTAAGGTGTAGGGTATGTTTAGCAACTTTGTAGATAATGAAATGGTATGGCAAATATTTTTGTAGAACATACTAACCCTTTAACTCCCCCTCATAACGGCATTTTTTGGCTTTATTCTAACAAATTGTAAAAAACATACCGAAAAAGGGGAAGGGCGGGAATGAAATGTTCTACAAAAATGTTGGCCATAAAATTCTACTATAGAGCAATTCCATATGAAAGCGATCACCTTTTGGACGACCCCTCTTCGATTTTAAAATAAATAGTCTCAATCGATTGCCCAGCAAAAAATAATGTACCTATATATTTTTTTTTTTTTTATAGTGACTGGTTTAGTGGTGGTGTACACCACTGTCATGTGACAAAATTGAAGAATTCTTCATAAGGGACCTCATTGAAAGTTGTTTTACTAAAGCGATCGCAACGAGTGATAGCTCGTTGGAAAGGTATTAAATCAGGCTTTAATTGAAAAATAAAATTTTCCTAATTTTTCTCAGAAATTTACCTTTTTTCCAATGAAAATTAAATTTTCCCATGAAAATAAAATTTTCCGATTTTCCACAGAAGCTCCTAAATTTTCCGGCTAATTTTATTTTTTTTTTGGATTCCTCATAATTTTTGCTTTAAGAATCAGCAATAAAAAAATGGGCCCGACTCCTTGTTTGGACAGGAGAAGAGCATTTAAGAGACCACCTTGTTCTCATTGTTTTTATATTTTTTATAATTGAATTATTTTTAATTATTTAACATTATTTTATTTTATTATTAAAAATACATTTTAAAAATTATTTTACAGTTAAAAATACATTTATGAAGAAAAAATCTTTCTTATTTTGCTGCTTATAATTAATTACAATATTTATTAAAAATTTAATTGTCTTGGCATCATTATAAAATTAAAATAACTTTAAATTTAGCACGTCGGCAGACGAAGAGTACCGCTTTACATTAATTGACATATCAGAAATATTTGGTATGAAGCAATGAAACTTTTGCGTTCCAGTTATAGTTTTGACATTATTATATCTGTTTTGAAGTCGTCGCTCCATGGCATCGTGTTCTTTTTGAGTGCATAAAACTGTGTTAATGGCAATTTCCTTGCCTTAGTCGCCATGCGTTTTAGGGTTCCCCCTAACGCATCGCATGGGCCCTTACCGTGGGACGTCGCAAAAAAGTGCCACTCGACCTTGCAGTTTTGTTCTTCTTCAATTATGCAAAGATTGTAAAAATTTTTTTTATTCTTGTACTGAGAAGCCGCGCCGTCTGAGAATAACGTTACTTTGTCGATTGCATCGAATTTTGATCTTAAGAATTCAAACAGTTTCATTTGAAATAAATAAACGGACACATAATTATGAGCTAAACTCTCCGCGACAACAACAAGGCTTACGGTCAGCAGTTCGTTATCTTCCTTTTTGAAATAAATGCAAAAAGGATGCACCGGGCACTGGTCGTTTGCCCAGTGATAAGCCTGAATTTCATCCTGAACGAGAAAAGTGTAATTCTCGGCAAAGTCGCTTATCACAATGAATTCATTTTGGTCTAATTTCTCCTTACTTTCCTTTAGAAATTTCGATTGCATCTCGGATATGAAATGGTGCGCCTTCAGTTCATTCAACTTGAATCCGAATTCCTCGATGAATTCCGGAATCTGCTTTACCACGGTCTCAAGGGAACATCTGCCGGTGCTAATTATCCACTGTTTGAAATGCACCTCCTGAATTAACAGCTGTTCAAACTTTTCCGCCAAATATTGCTCTAGCTCGTCAATCTTCGGACAATTGTCGCATTTGGACAGATGACAATTTTCCGTGGGGTATGCGCACAACGACTTCGACAGGAGGTCCCTATATGTTTCAATTTCACCGTGAAATACTTTCAATTTCTTGCATGGAAAGAACATTAATTTGATGTTTTGATGAAACATGCAAACGCAGACTGAATGCGTTCCGTGCCTGTCTAATGCCAGCACGCATTCTTTTGGTCGTAGGATGGCAAACTTAGAAAATCCCACTTTTTCTGCTGGGTATTTCTCTTTGAACTGATGGTATGCTTCGGATAGATTACATAATAATAATCTGCGCTGCTTGTGTACTTTTTCTCCATCTTCACGTGTGATAACATAGTCACATGTACCTGGGCAGGCGCGGCTGTTGTCATCATTGCAGTAAAAATATTGCTTCTTCTCGCGATGTAAAAAGATGTTTGAAACTGTTCAGAAATCTTGCGTATAGACCATGATTGAGGCAGCACAGATAAAATGAGATATTTCTCCTGAAAAGTGGTCGCTAAATTGAATTTTCTTTTCAACTGCTCAATCATTTGTTTGCCGTCATCAACGTCATCTGCTTGACTGCATTCGTTATCAGAGCCTTCATCAAATATTGTCGCGATTGCACTCATAACCTTGCCTTTTTTATCTTTCCTGTATTTTTCACTTCGCAACTTTCTTTTTCTAATAGGCGTTTCACCTAAAGTGGTAATAGCCTCATTCAAAGGACTGAAAGACATATTGACCATCGGAATGTCTGCCTCACTATCAGATGAAACATTTTGTTCAATTGTCATTTCACTCTCGGATTGTGGTTGCATTTGTTTCAATGCATTTACTTGTTGAGACAAATCGATTTTACACTTGGGGCAAATGAATTCTGCTTCTTCACCGTATTGTATATTTAATTCATTCATGTATCGCTTCAAAACACCAGTTAATTTTAATACTTTTATCTTTTTCGAACGATGTCCACTCTTGTTAAACGAATTGCAGCAAAATTTATTCATTTTACTTTAAATTGTCTTTACAGCTTCACTCTTTACTTTACAAAAAAAAAACACTTTCACGTTTAGTATTCAACTGAAATTTGACTCAGAGTGTGTGAAGTATTTATATTTATTTTTTGGTAAAAAATAGGTAAAAAAAAATAAGCGATATTTGCTTTTCTTTAATAGGAAAATTTGCGTGAACTACTGGTCATAAAATGTTTTTTAAAGAGGGACTTAATTGGTTACTGCCAATAAGCCGACCACAGGTCATAAAATGTTTTGTAAATTTTTTAATTTACCAGGTAATAAATATTTTGCCATATTTATGGAAAATCCGTGTTTTATGACTTGTTTCTGCACGTGTCATTTTAGGCGAAATATTTATTACCTGGTAATTTAAAAAATTTACAAAACATTTTATGACCTGTAGCCTCAGTCGGGTTTGGTGTGCCATTACATGCCACTGCTGCTATTATCCATGGATTTATGACCGATCTTGTGAAGGCAGGCAGACCATATTCACTACACACTCAACTTGGGGCTCTTAAAAAAATTGATTTTTTCTTCATAAATGTATTTTTAACTGTAAAATAATTTTTAAAATGTATTTTTAATAATAAAATAAAATAATGTTAAATAATTAAAAATAATTCAATAATAAAAAATATAAAAACAATGACAACAGGGTGGTCTCTTAAATGCTCTTCTCCTGTCCAAACAAGGAGTCGGGGCCCATTTTTTTATTGCTGATTCTTAAAGCAAAAATTATGAGGAATCCAAAAAAATAAAATTAGCCGGAAAATTTAGGAGCTTCTGTGGAAAATCGGAAAATTTAATTTTCATGGGAAAAAAGGTAAATTTCTGAGAAAAATTAGGAAAATTTTATTTAAAGCCTGATTCAATACCTTTCCAACGAGCTATCACTCGTTGCGATCGCTTTAGTAGTTTTTTTTTAAAACAACTTTCAATGAGGTCCCTTATGAAGAATTCTTCAATTTTGTCACATGACAGTGGTGTACACCACTACTAAACCAGTCACTATAAAAAAAAAAAAAAAATATGTAGGTACATTACTTTTTGCTGGGCAATCGATTGAGACTATTTATTTTAAAATCGGAGAGGGGTCGTCCAAAAATTTGCCAATTTTGATCGTTTTCATATGGAATTGCTCTATATATGTCAGAACACACCAAAACCCAAAACTTAACACAAACACTAAAAACCAATCAAATTCAATTTTCACTAATGTAAAAACACCGATAGATAAACAACATCAAAGTAATGTAATCTATAAAGTTAAATGCAAAGGGAGTGATAAGGACAACTGTAACCGTATTTACATAGGAACAACAAAGAGAACACTAAGTACTAGAATGAACGGACAAAAAACTGACATCATTCCATCACACAGAACAATTATGCTGGCATATTATGCCAGCTTGTAGGCAATCGGTAAGAAAAGAATTGTTTTTTGGTGGCTTAAAGTTTCAAGTATTAGCAGCACAAAACCAACACATGCACATTTTTAAAAAACCCAACATACCAAATGACTTGAGAAGCTTACAAACACAAGCCTTAAGCTTGAAAAAGACTTAAGAATATATTGAAAAAGGCTATCGTAACAATTATGTGTGTATGATTACTATAAGCTTATTCTTGCAATTGTAGAATAAGCTTACAAAAATAATATATTATTAATAGTCGAAAAAGAGAAATCATAATTATTTTCTTTTTTTTAATTTAATTTGTTTTTTATTTTAATTTTAAAAATAAATAATAACTCATTTTAAATATAAAAAATAACAATACATTTTAAATATAAATAATAATAATTAATTTTAACCATAAATAAAAATAATTAAATTTAATATGCAATTGCACGTTCACTATATAAAACTTACAACTAAATGTACACGCAAAAAACGTTTGACAAATTTAAAGAAAAAGTAATGGCACTTGTTGTATGCATTATAAGCGTAGAACAAAGACAACAAGACTAGAATGTATTGAAAAATATTTCTATTTAAATCGTCATATTGCGTTGTTGTTGTATGTTGTTCATAAGCATACTTGAGAAAAAGTTATGTATAATAATCTTTTCTCTAGCATTGTTAAATACTGCTTGTGAATTCACATTTTATAAAATTATAATAAGCAAATTAAGAAAAGCTTAAAACACACTACTAATATAAGCTTATTCTCAAGTTGTATTGCAGTTTGATTGCTATATGGTATATTGGGAACGGTTACTACTAACACAGAAAGCTATTGTATACGTATACATTTTATGCCAGATGAATCATTGTGCAGCTTAAATATTAGCCTAATGTGTGATGGCTTAGTAAGAACAAAGGAACAACAGCTCTGGCGCGACATATAATAAAGTCAGGTCATACAGCTGATTTTGATCAGGTTAAAATAATAAATAAAGAAAGAAAATATTGAACGAAAGAGATATATAAAAGAGATCTTAAGTACACTCAGAATATTATGTAGTTAACTGTTTGTAGTTTAATAAAAAAGTTTTCCGTTCCATTTAAAAATAAAGGAAGATACATTTATTTTTCAAAGAAACATCTATATTAACTTATTTATACATTTATTCGAAATAATTTACTATCATTTACCGATTTTTTTTCAGTTTCATTTATTTTTTTCATTTGTTTGAAATTTAATAAAAATTTACCCACAAAACGGAAACTTGTGGTTTATTTGTGTCCGTAACAGTTATTACAAATTTAAATTTTGTTTGCTGTCTGTTTCAAAAAAAATATTCAAAAAATTTCAATTTGTTTTTATATTTAAATTGGTTGTATATATACAAAATTTTTCAATACAATTTACAAGAACTTCATAAACACACATACATATACAAATACATTCACACAAAAAGTGTTTATAGCTTCATATGCATACATACATTTTGTATTGTACGAGTATTTAAAAAAAAACAAAAAATACAAAAACGAAAATAATTTCAAATAAATGAAAAAAACATTTATTTTTTAAGGATTGGTGGGTAAAATTTTGACATTTATTTTAACTGATTATATCAGTTGTTTCTTACGGATATGTCAGTTGATTAATCAACATTTAAAAACAAATAACAAATGGCATTTAATTTAAATGAAAATTAAGTAGACCGGTTTTAAATGAAATATCATTTCTTTTAAATGATATTTTCAGTTATTTTAACTTACAAACTTTTTTAAGTGTAGGTTTTACACCAGTGATCGGCAAAGAGTCGCCCATGGGCGACTCACTTATACTAACACAGATAGCATGAAAAGGAAAATAATAAATCAGTCTCAGTCAAAAAGTATATAATTTACTATAGAGTATTTTTCTCGCTCTACCAGAAATTCAACATGGTACAGAGTTCAGCGGCAACATTTTTAAAGTTACTAAAGTGTTGAACAACATTAAATTTGGTGTATGCAGTGCTGCCACATAAACACCCAGCAAAAAAAATGGTAGTAATTCTGCGACTATAACTTCTTTGATTGCTTCCAAAACTTCAGTTGACATTCTTTTATGATTTTTTGGTGTTATTCTAAGGCACTTCCAAAGAATTCATGTGTTCATATTTCAAATGCAGTGATCTGGATATAAACCCGATGCATATCTTAAAAAATCACTCTTCATTACTTCTAAAGCATAAGTTATTGTATATCGTATATTTTTTGAGTCTAAAGCATTTATTCAAATTAAAAAAAATAGTTCTGATGAACTTTTTTAATTTTTTTATTAAATAATTTTATATATTTTAGTTTAAAATTTCATGAGGATTAGAATTTATGCAGCTTTGCAATTTTTATAAAATTGCCTGTAATTTGCATTTTTTCAGCCTTAAATATTTATGACGACGCAATCTGTGCATTTGTGCATTGCGTTTATTATTTAAAACTACTCCATTTCCAATTTTAATTCAGAATTTATCAAAATAATTTTAAAATTGTGTAAAAGTTATTCCAAATTGCCCAAAACAGTTTTAAAATTGTGAAAAAATTATTTAAAATTTTTCAAAAATATTTTAAAATTGTCTGAAAATGTTTCCAAATTGTACAACCAGTTTTTAAATTATCCAAAAATATTTAAAAATTCGTCTAAAAATTTATTAAAATTCTTGAAAAATGTTTCAAAAATGCTTTTTCACCAATGCAGAATTATTTATCTGTTTTAATAAAGAGTATTTGTATATCAATGCATAAATTTTGCTTCTTTAAACTTATTTTTCTGCATTCTTATGAATTACATTTTCATCAAAGTATATGAACATTTTCCACTCATGCATCAGAATATCTGTTTAATTACAAATCATTAATTTTGTGTCCGAGTATTTTTCGGCACCTTTGCCTTTGGTGGGTTAATGCTCTGTTAGAATCTAAATATTACTTCCCTTTTTGTACAACTTTGTTGGGAGTTTTTACACAGATTCTAGCGAGTAAAACCGTTAACGGGTATTAAACATTGTTGCTCATCACTTTAGATAAGTTGTCTCCTTTCTTGAGATATTCATTCGTTTTTTGGATACCTATTGTGCTCATCGTTACCTACGGTAATATATAAAAATTTTAATAAAATCTGAGATCTTTTTCTTAACAATTCAAAATTGTATTTTTTTCTTTTATTTGCATATTTTGCCCTCACGCAAACAATATCTAATCATCGTCATTGCTTCCTTAGAGTAAATTATGAGTTATGCTAGTAGCTCTATTTGAATACTTCCATCCTATGACACACTAATGTTAAATTCATCGATAAAACCATTTGAAAAGAAGTGATGCCTTTGCTTCTTTGGCAGCTTCATTTTTGCTGGGCAGTGTAATTTTGTATCCCAATTTTTGGGATTCTTAACTGTTTACCAGTTTTTTCATGAAAACAATTTTTTTTCAAATTATTGTATTTTTATAGGTTTTTTAGTTATATGTTGCAAGAATTAATAGCATATTTATTTCTCTTTATTATATATTTTTACCATAGAAATGGGAAATAATGGATATGAATAGACATAGTTGGTCAATGTGTGTGTATACACTTTAATACTTTTCATGTCACAATGTTATGTTTGAATTCGTATTTTTTAACACAATTGCAAATTTTTGTTGTATATTTTTACTTTATTAGACATGTCTAATTTTATAAAAAATAAATAGTATATTGAACAAAAATTATATTTTTTATATGAAAAATCTGAAAAAATACATGAATAAAAAAAACATACTTTCTTATGAAATAATCTGAAAAATCTCTAGCATCCCAAAAAACGGCAAAAAAATATGGTTAAAATTGGTTATATGGCAGCACCGCTAAACACTACTAAAAGCTGCCGACAAAAACTCACCTTTGTTGCCGCCAAACTATGTTTGTGTTCTAAGAGAGTACTAAAAAGTTCGCGAGAGAGAAACATACTCTTGAGATTATATACTTTTTGTCTCAGTTGAGCCTTCGTGCAGTAAGGTAGTGTCGACGGATAGTACGTATATTACACAGAACGAAATGTCTTACCAAGAATGGGATTATTACTACCTGTTTGTCTAAATTATTTTGGCAAACTTAAATGTTTAATATGCCAGCGTCTTTTATTGTTGCTGCTGAACTTGCAATACGTTGCCGTCCATTCGGGGATGGCCAGTTTTTCAAGGATGATATAAAATATGCAATGAATGAATAAAGTTACAAATTATTTTGTTTTTTGTAGTTTGCAAGTTAAAGTATTTAATATTTTCATTTTAAATATTTGTAAAAATATTTTTGTTTCCTTATCTTTTTTAAATTTAAAATAATTTTGTTTCATGTGATATTTATATTTTTCATATTGTCAAAAAGTATTTTTATGATTTCCCGCCTTTTTTTAAAAAAATTTTATATGTATAAGTTTTAACTGTTGAAAAAACTATATTATTTCCCTGAAGAAGTCACCCAATGTGGAGACGAAATATTGGAAGAAAAAAATAATCAATATTATTTTTTGTAAAAAGATCTTGAACTCGATTTGAAGGAATAATTGGGCAATTCACATATGGAATTGTATTTTGTATGTTGTATTGAAATACAATATACAAATACTTTGTTGTGAACAGTCAGCTGTATTTTCATGTTGTAAAACGTCAAATAGTAAAGAAGAATAAAAATATTTATAAATTTATGGAAACAAGAAGAAACAAATAAAAATAAAACGAACAATAAAGGTGAAAGTGAAAAAGACAAACTAATAAATGCTTTATGTGAAAAACATAACATCGCTTCCATATACCAAGCTGTCTTCAATGATAGCGCACTATAATTCGGCTTCCAAACAAATCGTCAAGCTCATCGATGTAGTTGCGCATCTTTAATAAAGTACCTAAAACGAAAAAAAATTTATTGCTACGAGTATATATGTAAAAAAACTCACTTTTAACAGTTCCGCCATCCATACTGCCGGCTCCTGTTGACCCCTCCTATGCTTCAGCTTTGTTGTAGCTAACTCGCATATTTATGGTTTTTGCTCTAACCTGCGTCCAATCAATCGGAACATTTTCTTCCCTACAGAAGCGCTTGAAATAGCTTTGAGCTATCACAAAATATACGTTTATATATATCTCATATGTATTTTATCTTTTTAGTCTCAACCAAAACGCATTCGTCTTAACCCAACAAGAAAGTGGTCAGTGGCAGAAGAAAAGTCTTTAATTGACTTTTTAATCGAAAATCGGGAATTCGAGGTACACTTGTGCTCATATAATTAAGTCAACAAACATTTTTATTTTCAAAAGTTTGTAATTTTTATAATAATTACATTAAATATATTTTTGCTTTTATATTATTACTACCGTTAATTTTCCAAATAACTTAAGACATTTTTTTCATAAAATGACAAACTATGTGTGATGTAGACATTATTTCTCTTCCTTACTCTATACATTAGTGCTCATATAATTAAGTCATTGCAAATTTTTTACGGTAATATTTGTCTTTATGCATTCAAATTCTAAAATATTTTATAAAAAATACTTGAATCATTAATAAAAAAGATTTTTAAAATAGTTTTTATTAACACCTCACAATAATGGGCAAGATAAAAAGTTCATCGCCATGCGAGAGAAAAATAATATGGGAATGCTTCCAGAAACACCAAAAAGTTTCCAAAGTAGCCAAATATTTAAACTTTTCGAGAGGAAAAATCATCAATGCAATTCAATATTATAAGAAAAATAAAACTTTTAACAACTTACCGAGGAATAAGCCAAGATAAACGACACCTGCTGAGGATATTAAATTGATAAGATTGAGTAAGGCCGACCCTTTCTTGACCTCTACTGAAATTAGAGCTCAAATGGAAGAGTATAATGGAGTAAAAATATCAGCACAAACTATTCGACGTCGCTTACAGGAAAATTCTTTGAATGGATGAATCGCCAGACGTAAGCCTAATGTGTCTAAAAAAATATTAAAAATAGACTGCAGTTTGCAAAATGACGTCAAATTTTGGGATTTGATTGTTGGGAGCGATGAATCCAAATTTAACGTGTTTGGAAATGATGGTAAGCCCTATGTCAGACGTCCACCGTTACAAGAACTGAACCCACGCTACACAAAAAAAAAACCGTAAAACATGGTGGTTCATCCGTAATGGTATGGGGCTGTTTTACATCATCTGGCGTTGGTCCAATTGTTCAAATTGAAGGAAAAATGACGGGCGTTATGTACAGAGACATCTTGGAAGAAATCTTGCTTGGTGACTATGCTGATAATTTGCCATTAGCTTGGGTATTTCAACAGGACAATGACCCCAAGCACTGTTCACGGATCGTAAAGGACTGGATAAAGGCAAATTCCATAAAGATTCTCGAATGGCCCGCCCAAAGTTCAGACCTTAATCCCATAGAAAATTTATGGGGAACCATAAAAAGGGCAGTAGGTGCAAGAAAACCTGCAAATAGAGCAGATTTGTGGAAAGTAATTAAAGAAGAGTGGTATAAAATTACACCAGCCCAATGTGCGGCCCTTGTTCATTCAATGGGTAAAGATGCGGAGAAGTCATTCGTCAAAAAGGTTTTCCGACTAAATATTAGTAATATCTACGACAGTTTTTATAATAATTAAACAAAAACTTTAATATTAAAATTTTAAAGAAATTACTTAATTATATGAGCAGCTTTAATCTAGTTTTTTGTGATATTCTTTTTAATAAATACTGTTAATCTTAAAAAAAAGTGTGAATTAATGTTTAATTTAAAAACCTTATTTATTTTATGTTAATATTTTGTTTTCTTTTCTTAAATAAATGTTTTTTATGAACTTTTTTTCTTATTTAAATTATTGACTTAATTGTATGAGCACAAGTGTATGTATTAGTGCCTGTTTGTGTCAATGAATATGTATTCTAATATTGAGTTTTATTTCAGAAGCCAACAGCTCAAAGCTATTACAAACACTTCTGTAGCGAAAAAAATTTTCCAATTGATTGGACGCAGGTTAGAGCAAACACCAGAAATACGCGAGTTAGCTTCAACAAAGCTAAAGCATAGGAGGGGTGAACAGGAGCCGGCAGTATGGATGGCGGAACTGTCAAAAGTATACTCGTAGTTTTATCATTCAATAAACTTTTTTTTTTCGTTTCAAGAACTTTATTAAAAATGTGCAACTAACTTCGATGAGCTTGACAATTTGTTTGGAAGCTGAATTATAGAGTGCGCTATAATTGAAGACAGCTTGGAATTTGGAAGCGTTTTATTTTTATTTGTTTCTTCTTGTTTCTATAAATTTATAAATATTTTTATTCTTCTTTACTATTTGACGTTTTACAACATGTAAATACAACTGACTGTTCACAACAAAGTATTTGTATATTGTATTTCAATACAACATACAAAATACAATACCAGCTGTGAATTGCCCAATAGTATATCAAAATCTTTAATATTTCTTTTATTTTTTTATTTATTTCGTTTTTTCTTTCTTTATTTATTTATATATATTTAAGCAAATTGTTGCAAAATAACAAAATATCATAGGTTTATTTTGTGACATTTTTAGCTTAAACTTTAGTTGAAATATACAAATTTTAACTTATTTTATTATTAAGAAAAAAAACTAGTTTTAGTGCCTTCGATAAATATAAAGTTTCACGGGCAATAATATTTCCATTTATTAAATCTCCGAAAAGAGTCCCTAATAGACAACTTATAATTCAGGGCAACATTATAGAAATACGTGATACTATAAAGTATCTTGGTGTAACTTTGGATAAAAAACTAACATTTAAGCAACGTATTGAAAACACATGTAGCAAAGCTATAAAATGTGGCAGGGCACTGTTTCCATTATTAAATAGAAGGTCTCGCTTAAATATAAAAAACAAACTGCTATTATACAAATGTTGTATTCGTCCAATTCTGTCCTACGGCTGTCAAGTTTGGTACAAAAAAGCTTGTAATACCAACATAAAAAAGCTTCAAATAATCCAAAACAAGAATCTTAAAATTATACACAAACTATCGAAAAGGCATTCTACTGTACATTTGCATGAACATTTCAATCATCAAACGTTGTATATGATTATGAGAGATCTGACACTGTCATTCGAAAGTCGATGCAGAATGTCTGAGTTTGAGATGATTAGTGAGTTGATCGTTTATTTGTTTATTTTTCTCTTCCTATTTTGGGAAGAGATCATATGAGTGACCACCCTAACTTCTTCTATAAACTTTTTTATTCACTGTACATTAAAAGGTTTTTTTTTTAAATACTTTTGTCCTTGTATTGAGCTATATGACTTGCTAATCTATATATATAAATTGTTCTTTATTTGCTGTAATACTATTTTAAGTAAAATCTCAAATATTGTAAAAATATTTTATAAAATACAAAATAAAAAAAATATAAAGTTTAATAGGCGCAACGTCAATTATAGGAAAGCAATTATGCCGTAATGTATAAAATGTGCTTGCGATATTTTGTATTGTAGTCAGCAAACAAAATTATTACTCAAAAGCGCGAATTCGAAATTTTTTACCTTTTGCTAACAAAATTTTAAAATATATTTTAAGCTATTTTAAGTTGAATATTTGAGACTGTTAAGATTAGAGATGGGCACGTAAGCCATTTTTGACTCACGCTCACGCAAGATCACGAACCAAAAATTACAATCATGCACGATAATTTTTTTAAATGGTTACTTTAATTTGTTTCCTCTAATAATATTTTGTCTTAAAAATTAGGAAAACTAAGTAGTTTGTTTTTAATTTATTTATTTTTTTTTTTGAAAAGAATATTGAACATAATTTAAACGTTTTCCAACAAAAAAATCCTGTATATAAGTTTATTATTTTTCAAAAATTAGAAAACTTTTACCAGGTTTTTTTAATCATGATAATCTTAAAACAGAATTGAAAATTAACGGGTAAACTTGCTGACAACATTTGCGCCTATTAGGTCATATCCGGGACTTTTCTTTTGTTAAGCATTTTAATTTCATTCTTCACCTCGCTTGTCGTACAAAACTTGAAAGGAAAATCCATCTGTAGAGGGCTGTTCAAAAAATCTAATAGGGTATAGTTTTACTGTGATTCTGTGCCACCTATTCAAAAGTAGCGGCACTAAAGCAATTATGCATTTTGCTCTTTCTTTATATATAAAAATTTCTTTGGACCTAGCCATGGGATATTGTTTTAGTTAATTCAGTGCCACCTATTCAAAAGTAGCGGCATTAAAGCAATTATGTATTTTGCTCTTTCTTTAGATACAAATGTCTTTGGTTACAAAAACAAAAAATACATTTTATGGAATGAAACGAAAAACCAACAAAGCTTAACAGAAAAACCCAATCTGGTTTACTATATCTCCTATAGTAGCCAAAGAATTGGAGATATTTGAACGGAAAATGCATCTGAAAAATTATGAAAATTTCATAAAACGATTTTCAAATAGTTATGTCTATGAAAATGCCGATGTTCTACCCTTCTGTAGGTACGCCATTTCGTTGCTAGCCAGATTTGTTGAGAAACTTGCGCTACACGATACTATGCTTGTCAGCCAAATAAACGAAAGCGAGAAAAACACCATCTGGGCTGGATCTACATATCTTTCTCCTGTCGGTATAATTAATGGACGTATTAACGACGATCCTCTGGACCTTAGCTCATTCTATATGAGCCCAGCCTACGGCAATCATAAGGGCTGAAGATGATATACGTACATACATATAAACTAAAATTTGTATGAACTGTCAATTTATGTAACAGAACTTTTGTTATTTAGTTTTAGTAATGTTATATATTTAGTTTTAGTAATGTTAGTTGCTCGGGAGGATGTTCAATAATCTGGGTAAAAATAGGCACCCCCGCTTGCGTCTTCGCTTCGTGATCGCCATTTCAACAGACAGACAGACGGACATCGCTAAATCGACTTAAAATTGCATAAGGATCACGAATATATATACTTTATGGTGTCTTAAACCTATATTTCGACATGTTACAAACGGAATGACAAACTGATATATACCCTCACCATATATATGGTGGAGGGTATAATTATTACAAATGTTTTATTTAAATTATTTGTAATTAAAAATAATGTGGTCAAGATGGGAATCGAACCAGGGAAATCTGGTTGGCAGCCAAGAACTGTACCCACTGAGCTATCGACGCATATAGTATTTGATAGCTTTATACTTAAATGAAATGTTGCGCTTCGTTTTTTCGCTAGTGTTATCAAAACAAACATACATTACCTTTTTGCTTACAAAAAAACACAAAGTAATGTATCCAAAAATAGATTTTTAAAAATATTTCTATTATTACTTTACATTTATAAATCATATATTACGTAATCAATAATGAGTAACTTATTACTTTATGCTTGTAAATAATGAAAAAGGTAACGAGCTATCATCACAAAGTAATGCATGAGAATATCGCACCCATTACCAAAGTTTTGCTGGGTAATAGATTTTTTGGTTGGCCTTTTGAGAAATTTGGTCGCTTTCCAAAGAATATGTTCATCGTTGATTTTATTAATAAAATTTGTAGTTTTTTTATTTTTATGATTTAAAAGTAGTATTTTTAGTTCTTTGCAAGCTTTGTTAAAAAGCCGTTTGTCATACAAATTCCTACTAATTTGCCATCTTTTCCGTAAATTTCGCTTTTCTCTAATTTTCTGTCGAATTTCAACTGAAATATCCACATTATGGTTATGGTGAAGAGAAGATTCGTGAGTTGTAAAATGTTTAACCGCTTGGTCAAGCTCTAATTCATTTTTTAACCTTATATTTAATCTTATATTTTCATCTAGATATTGTTGAAATTGTTGAACATTTGTATTAAGGGATAAAATTTGGTATTTGAGTTTTAAGAAGGGTGAAGCATTAACATTTAGAAGTAAAGGGGTGTGATCCGAACTCAGTTCATTGCTGCTCCTTATTTCTAGTTTATATGAAGGAAAACCCGAATAAACTACAAAGCCAGGATTTTTTTGGGGATCACTTGGCCAGTGAGTGGGCGAGCCAGATGATAAAACTGTAAATTTTTTTTAGTTATGCATTTATAAACCTCAGTACCCAAGGGTGCTTGGCATTAAAATCTTCGCCAGCAATGAAACGCGTTCCAAGCATGTTAAAAAATTGTTCGTAATCTTGACATTTCACGGTGTACACTCACCAAAAAAAGTCTGTAATGGCAACTGTAAATTTTGCTGTTATTACGGGAAATTTTGCTAATTTGAGCCCAGCTAATCTTAGCAACACATGTCTGCTGACGTGTAGTAAAATAAAATTAGTAGAAAAATTAGTAGCCGCTACTAAATTTTAGTAAACTTTTTGCAAAGTGGAATTTAAAACCTGTTTCCTAAAATCAGCAAAAAGAATTACTAATTTTTTTATTTTATTTATTTTTTTTCAAAAAATATTTTAGATAAAATTAAAAAAAAATCAAAGGCTTAAAAATCTTAAAAGTTGTTAAAACATAAACAAATTTATTATTTTGTTTTAATTTGATAATTTCTTTTTTGAAAAATACTTAAGTCATTTTTTTTACTTTTAAGATCAAATTTTAAATGTTTTTAGGGCTGATTTTTAGAACTAAAAAAACTTTTTAGTGCTATTTTAAATGGATGTCGGTATATTCACTTCCGATCCTTTTTTTAATACATGTAACATTTTTTGGCAATTTAAGTTTGTAGGTGTAAGTTTTAATTAGAAATAACATTTCCCTCAATATCCACTTCTTTAAAATTAGTAATTTTTTTGTTAATTTTAGCAAACCGGTTTTCGAAAATTTGTAAAATGATTTCTGAAATCAGCAACAAAAATTTGTAAATATTCTGTAATTTGTAAAATGTAAATAGCAAAAAGATTTGCTAAATAATATTTTTTTTACTAAAAATCAGTACAAAAATAGTAAAGTGGGATTGAAAACAGTTTACAAATTTTTCTACTAACTTTTTTTCTGAGTGTACCTAGGTGAAAAATATATTGCAGACACAATTAAGTCACCATCATATTACATTTAATTTTAATACATGTAGCCTGAAAAAAATTTTGTTGCACCCCATTCAGAGCTTCATATTCAATGGTAGATTTTATTAGAATTCTGGAACCGGCATGTGCCTTATTATCAGGATGATTAGTAAATACAAAATTGTATCTATTTATGTTAAAGTAGCTTCTACTTCTTAAATGTGTTTCAGAAATTAAAATTAAATCAATAAAGTGGGCTTTTAAAAATATTTCTAGTTCTCGTGTGTGATTGGTAACGCCATTGGCATTCCATATGGCAATACGTAGATTTAAACGCATAATTTTTGTATGATTATTTGCATCATATTCATCAATTGGTTCATTAAATCATTTTATTTTTGCATAAATGTCTCAAGCGTTTCAATAAGATTTTGTTCTTGTGAATTGTTGCTACTATTTTTAACTGCTTGGGCATACGAGAATTGGGTATTTTCGGGTTCAGTATTATTATTCATATTAAGGAAATTGTTATTGTTATAGTTAAAATTTGTCTTATTAAAATTACTATGGGATTCATATTTTCTTTTAAAAATATCTCTATATCTTATACAACCTTTATAATTTGCAGTATGGTGTTGTAAACAATTAGCACTTTGAGGAGGAGTATCCTCTGGTTTAGGACAATTGTCAGTGGGGTGATTCAATCCAAATTTTACGCATATAAATGCCTTTCTGCAGTAAGTTTTAGAGTGTCCAAACTGTTGGCACCTATAACACAACATTACAACAGCATTAAGAAGAATTGTAATGTTTTTTTGTAATGTTTTTTGGATGTAGTTCAACCTTGTTTATTGGTTAAAACTTCAAATGCTGTTTTTGAGATCCAGTTTATTTTGTTTTAATTTGAGTTTAACTGGGCAAAATTGGCCAGTTAAACCTAAGTTACAGATGTCAAAACACACAGCTGATGAAAAGCGTCTCTAAATAAATCGGCTGTTTCGTAAATACTAAAAAGTTGTTTACAAATTCAAAAAAAATTAAAAATAGTTTATTCCTCATATGATGAAGATTTCAGCGATTCTGAAACATATGCAAATTTAAATAAGACCATAACAAGAAAGCCTAAGACAATTAGAACTCGTCCAAATAATTTATTTATATTTGTGAACACGTGCTTTTGTTTTGATTTTTGTTTAAGTATTTTCAATGCTACCATATGTTTGGCGAAAAAAAAATTTTGTTGGAATAAAATATGGCAGCATTACCTTATCTGTCAACTCTTAAACTACTACTGTAAAACAACAAGTTAGATCAAATACAGTTTAAATTTATTTTCAGTTTAAGTAGTAAGCCATTAAACCAAGTTTAACTCACATCCAAAAAAACTAGCTCTTAATAGTTATGTATGCATATTATATGAAGGTGGCCCTTATTGTATGAGGAATGTAAAATAAATTTCTATCTCCAATTTCACTAGGCAACAGCCATTTTGTTATTTGGTTCTAGCATACTTTTTCTCATGGATTTGGACCTACTGAACACGAAAATGAATTTTAAAAATTTTTCTGTCGATTGGTTTGCGAGATACAAATTTTTTAATTTTTTTTTTTTAATTTTTGGAGGTACACTTACTATTTTGAGCATATCTTTAGTCTTCTTTGACCTATTTTATCCTACTACTACTCAAATTAAAGACAATTGAGCCGTCTACAACTTATTCTCAGAAAATTTTCAAATCGGGTTAGTAGTTTTGATGTTGGCGGCTTAAAAAGGTTAAAAAACTGCGTTTTTTTAGTAAAAATGTGGCTGAAAAATTCATATAAAAATTCATATAAAATGTAAAACGCGATGTTAACAGCGATTTTAATTTTTTTACGTATAGCTGACACTTTTCCAAAGAAAATAAGCCCTTACTTAACAAAATCTGATGACAAATGGCCGACTTATTATTTTTTTGGTAAACGACCGAAATTCCGCTATTTCACGATTTTTTGATTTTCATTATTTGCACAGCTTACCTACCCAACGCAAACGAATAAATACATTTGAACTTAATTTAAAATAAACAAAGTAGTCTTCGTATATTATTTTTTAATTTATTTACAGCACTACATGCTCAATGTATCGCACAATTAGCTAAACTAACGAAATTAAACTAACTAATTAAATTAAGCAAATCAACGCACAAAAAAATGAGTAAAAACAAAGATATAAGTGTACATTTTATGCCATGTGGAAAAACTGCTGACTTCTTCTTTGTTTTTTGTGTTCGCTGCAATCGGTCTCACGTATTAGGGTCCAAATATAGTCACCCATCATAGCCGTGTCATAGTTGCCCTGATAGCGTCGTTCCATAGCCTTCAATTCCTGATGAAAGCGCTCGCCGTGTTCGTCGCTCACGTCTCCTAAATTCTCAGGGAAAAAATCCAAATGAGAATCCAGAAAGTGTATTTTAAGTGACATGTGCACTCCCATGGCTTCATAGTTCTTTACCAGATCCTCAACTATGTCCTTATAATTCGGGCTTTTGTTGTTTCCTAAAAAGTTTTCCACAACAAGCCTGAAGGAATTCCATGCTGCGGCTTCGATGGGTGATAACAGCTTTGGGAATTTTTCATCTTTCAACATTTTTTTTATCTCGGGTCCTGCGAAGACTCCTTCTTTAATTTTTGCCAGCGAAAGGTAAGGGAAAATTGACCGTAAATAGGCAAAAGCTTCACCTTCTTTGTCTAATTTTTTGGCAAAATTTTTAATCAAACCCAATTTTATGTGCAGCGGCGGAAGTATTATATTTTCACGGTTCTCTATTAGTGGTTTGCGCTGAACATTCGCTTCTCCAACTACAGGTTTCGTTCGTACCGGCCATTTTTTTTTTATATAATGCTGATCATCAGCGCGGCTATTCCAAAGGCACAGAAAACAGCAATGTCGCGTATAGCCTCCTTGGAGTCCACACAGAATGGCCACAACTTTAAGGTCGGCGCATATTTTCCAATTGTATTTCCTATACTCTATGCATTTCAGCAAAATGTCCATAGTTTCATAGTTCTCCTTTGAATGAACCGCATGAGCAATAGGAACAGATGGCTTTTCATTCCCATTATGTAAGAGAACTGCCTTCAAGCTCTCTTTGTTGCTGTCAATAAACAACCTCCATTCGTTGGGGTTGTGAATTTGGTGAAGCTCTTGGAACAAGCCTGAAATGTCGCTGCAAAAACATATTTGGTCTTTCTTTGTATAAAATTTTGCATACTCCTTGTGACGGTTTCTGTACGCTGATACTTTCACTTCTGAAGCCGAAAATCCACACTGTATCATCCGAGACGCAAAAAGTTCGGATTTCTCCTTAGTGAGACCAAAATCGCGCACCCAATCGTTTAGTTCGGCCTGTGACAGTAATTTTCGCTTTGCACCCGGCTCAAATTCGCTTGCATTTGACTCAGACTCTTCTTCGGACGATTCTGCTTTTTGAAGAGATGCACCAGGGCACACTGGATATGGCACATCATGCGAATGTGGTACTGGAAGCTCAAACGATCCCACTTGAGCGTAGTTCCATTTAAAAAATCTTCCTACCCCACTGTTTGTGGTGAGGCAAAAATAACAGTCTGTGGAATGGCATAGCGGCTTTTTCCACATCATTGGTGTATCGAATTTCATATGGCGGCTAAAATTAAAATAAATTACTATATTCGCTATGTATAATGTGTTTAAATAAAAATTCTTACCTTCCGCCAGCTGCCCATTTGGTTAAGATTATATAGCAAAGATCACACAGCGACTTAGGTGTCCATGGTTCTGTGATATTTGGTGAAATACCAAAATAATTCAAATAGTGCAATTGTACTGCTGGAGTAAACTTGTGTGCGTGATTTTTTTTTATAAACTGGCCACAAACATTGCAGAAATTGTCTGGATCGTTCAAACACTCGAACACACGTAGTCTTTTACTCATTGTCTTCCTTGCGTTTTCTAAATATTAACTTCTTTACACTTTCACAGACAGTTTTGAAATGCAATTGATAACCGTGTCTCCTTATGTTTAAATATGTATGAGCATGTAGTGCTGTAAATAAATTAAAAAAAAATATACGAAGACTACTTTGTTTATTTTAAATTAAGTTCAAATGTATTTATTCGTTTGCGTTGGGTAGGTAAGCTGTGCAAATAATGAAAATCAAAAAATCGTGAAATAGCGGAATTTCGGTCGTTTACCAATAATAAGTCGGCCATTTGTCATCAGATTTTGTTAAGTAAGGGCTTATTTTCTTTGGAAAAGTGTCAGCTATACGTAAAAAAATTAAAATCGCTGTTAACATCGCGTTTTACATTTTATATGAATTTTTATATGAATTTTTCAGCCACATTTTTACTAAAAAAACGCAGTTTTTTAACCTTTTTAAGCCGCCAACATCAAAACTACTAACCCGATTTGAAAATTTTCTGAGAATAAGTTGTAGACGGCTCAATTGTCTTTAATTTGAGTAGTAGTAGGATAAAATAGGTCAAAGAAGACTAAAGATATGCTCAAAATAGTAAGTGTACCTCCAAAAATTAAAAAAAAAAAATTAAAAAATTTGTATCTCGCAAACCAATCGACAGAAAAATTTTTAAAATTCATTTTCGTGTTCAGTAGGTCCAAATCCATGAGAAAAAGTATGCTAGAAACAAATAACAGACAAAAGTTTGTTATTTGTGACCTAGTGTTTTAAAAATAAAATTCGCCAGAAAAATATAAGCTGTAAAGTAGTTTAATTTTTATTTTATTCTTGTTTTTTTTATTATAACATTAAGTCGTATTTATTTATTTATTTATTCTAGTATATAAATCAACATTTAATTTTGGAATTCATTTTAAAATTTTAGCACTCAACTTAAAAAATAAGAAAAAACAAAATTTTATTTAAATTCAACGTAAAATTTAAGTTCACTGCACTATTGCATTATTGTTTAAATATAATTTAAGCAATAATTATATAACTTTATTTGATCTTTTTTAATATTAATATCTTATTTATTAAGCTAAAGATCTTTTCTTTTTTCTTATAAAAATTCTTATTTTTTTTTTTTTTTCAATATTTCGCTAACAATTTTTTAGCATCTTCAGGAAAACAAAATTTTTTATAATTATAAAAAGTTGACAAACATTTTGTCATTAAAATATTTAACATATAAACAAATTAAATTTTTTAAAAAATTAAATTAACATATAAACAAATAGAAGTGGTAATTTTATAAACAACATTAACCTGTTAAAGCTCATAAAAAAATATTTTCATATTGGTTTAATACTTTTGTTATGAAATTCAACATAGCAAATGTTGTTTATAAAATAAAATAATATTATGAAATTATATTATAATTTTTTAAACATATCTATAGATTTAAGCTTCCTAATTTAACAGTTCGATACTTTATTTCGTAGTGAACGGACGTTTCTTACTAAGTAGCGGATAGTTGTTATCAAAGCGAATCAAAGTTTAAAAGAAGTGCAAACAATCTGTTTTATTTTTGTAATTGTCGTTTGTTGTTCTTATTGAACTCACACGTGTGACTATTTACATTTCAACTGCTGGGATAGCAATACTACTATGGCCCCGGGGGCCAAATCAAACACTTTAAATTTGAAAAAGACGAACATGAAGAGACAAAAATGGTCTCGCTCCTTGCCTATTGGTATGGTAGCTGACTTACCTCTAACCTCGAGAAATCGGTTTAGTGCCCTAGCCGACCTCAACGATATGGATCAGGACCCAGTATCCAATATAACCGACGTTAAAATAGTTAAACCGCCACCACTTGTTGTCGATCAAAAAACTTCCCTAAAAGATCTTCAAGAACTATTAGGTAAAGATTCATTTTATAAACGTACATCCATCGGAACAAAAGTTTTTCCTCAAAACACTGAGAGTTACGAAAAGTGCAAAAATACTCTATTAAATAAGAAAATAGAATTTCATACATTCAACTCCAAAGAGAACCGTCAGTACACAGTATTCCTATATGGACTTCCAAAAATCAGTACTGAGGATATAAAGAAGGATATCATAGGTTATAACTTAACACCATCAAATATTACTGAAATAAATACAAGATTCAGCTCTGTCGACAATGCAGTATATAAAGTGCAATTTGCTAGGAAAAATTTTAACCCTAAATCACTAAATAATGTGACTGCTATATGCAATGTAATTGTTTCATGGAAGAAGTACAAACCAAAGAAAAATGACAATCCATCCCAATGCTGGAACTGTCTAATGTATGGCCATGGAGGTGAACATTGTAATCGCCTTCCAGCATGTATGATATGCGCCAATGCACACCACACCAATGATTGCCCACTCAGGAACCAAAACAAAATACCAGCTGTATTTTGTTGCTTTAACTGCAAAAAGCATGGGAAAGAACGTACAGATCACTCTGCAAATGATATTAACTGTCCATTGCGCTCTCTTTATTTAGAAACCAGAGCCAAAGCAACTAATAAAAACTCACGTATTTACAACAAAAAACAACAAATCTCACCACAGTATTCCAACACAACCCCCCTCATTAACAACCAAAACAATAACAATACTCATAGCAATTCCCTATCATACGCTGATTGTATGAAAGGCAACAACAATCTCTTCAACATAGATGAGTTATTTAATATTTTCACAACAGCATTGGGTGATCTCCAAAAATGCACAACAAAAATACAACAAATTCAAGTGGTAATGTCAATGGTAAAATATGCATATGATCTTCGATAATTCTAATGTTTTAAAAATGCTTCACTGGAATGCTAATGGCATTACTACCTATTCTCATTTAATTCAATTCGAAATCTTACTTGAAAGAGAAAATATTCATATTGCCTCTTTAAACGAAACACATCTTAATGAAAAGCATAAAACATTTTTCAAAAACTACCTAATATACCGTAATGATAGGCAAGATTCAAGAGGGGGTGGAGTAGCTCTGATTGTCCACAGGTCTGTCAAACATAAACTACTACCTATTATAAATACGATGATAATAGAAAACCTTTCAATTGAAATTTTAATTAACAATCGAACTTTTATAATTTCTACTGCGTACTCTCCAAAATATGCAACGAGTTTTGCTAATGATGTTATAAAATTAACTTCTTTACACAAGGATTATATTATTTTAGGCGACTTTAATGCTAAACATTCTTCGTGGCACTGCGTTAACAACAACACTGCAGGAAATGCACTTTACAATCTTCAACAAACAAACAACTTTTTTATATATTATCCCCATAGCCCGACGTTTTATCCATACCAAAGAAACCGTAACGCATCTGTTATTGACTTGGCATTAAGCAATACCACACTTAACATCACTTTGGACGTACTCGAATATGACATCCCATCCGACCATAGACCTGTTGTGTGTAAAATCGAAAA
Organism: Eustalomyia histrio; assembly: GCA_949748255.1. Taxonomy (NCBI): domain Eukaryota; kingdom Metazoa; phylum Arthropoda; class Insecta; order Diptera; family Anthomyiidae; genus Eustalomyia; species Eustalomyia histrio. The sequence continues at coordinate 82,392,251 of OX456523.1, read as the reverse complement.
TGCAACAGCTATTGATTCGGATACCAGTTATTATGATTACAAACTTACCGACTGGGTAGCGTTCAGGAATATAATTAGCAATAAAATCATCATAAGTACTGAAACTTACTGCTCAAAAACATCAATTGATTTAGAAATCGAAAAGTTTGTTCGCATGATTTTGGAAACGCGTAATTATTGCGCTCCAAAATTTCGTCTCTCTGGCAAAACAGACTTGCCTTTAGACATTGTTAGTCTAATAAGGACACGAAGAACTTTTAAACGAAAAAGTCAGCGGACCTCAAACATATCTGAATTTAATTTTTATGAACAGAGTGTGAAACTTCTAACTATAATGATCAACAACAAAATAAATACTCATCGTAATGATAAATGGAACAAAACACTGTCAAAATTAAGGCCTGGCGACAAATCGTTCTGGAAAATCACCAGACGTTTAAGGGGTAAACTTAACAACAAAATTCCCTTTTTTAACCAAGGTAACAAACAAATTATAACTGATGAGGAAAAGGCACAACTACTGTCTGATACATTTTCCGCTTCGAACGATCTTACTTCTACATACAAACATTCAGTCGATAAAACTGTTAATTCCAAAGTTAATCGGTTCAAGTCAACTAACAACGATTCTGAAAACATGACTCTCATATCGCTTAATGAAATAAATTCAATAATTGCGTCGCTTACAGCTTCAAAATCACCTGGTCTTGATGATGTATCGAACTTACTAATAAAAAATTTACCCCCCAAAGCTGTGCAGTTACTAATGATAATTTTTAACAGCTGTATAAAAATCAACTATTTTCCTACACATTTCAAAAGAGCAAAAGTTATTGCGATTCTTAAACCAAACAAGCCTAAGCACAATCCTAATAGTTACAGGCCGATTAGCTTATTAAGCAATTTGGGAAAATTGTATGAAAAATGCATCCATAATCGAATGTGTGATATCGTTGAAAATACCTCAATAATAGCTAACGAACAATTTGGCTTCAGAAAACAACATAGTGCAGTACACCAAATAAATCGCATTACAAATATAATCAAAGCTAATAAACGAATAAAACAGTCAACTGGCCTAATAGTTCTTGACATAGAAAAAGCATTTGACACCGTTTGTCACAACGGCCTAGTATATAAATTGCTTCAGGCGGATATACCTAGATATCTGTGCAAGCTTGTTGCAGATTTTCTGGACGAAAGAACATTTGTTGTTGCAGTTAATGGTACATTATCTTCACCTAAAACAATTTTAACCGGTTTACCACAAGGTTCAATTTTATCGCCTTTACTGTACTCCATTTATACCTCGGATTTTTCTCCTCCCCCGTACATGAAGGTTGCATACTACGCAGATGATACCGCTTTAATAACGTCAAGCAAACTCACAAAGGCATTATTAAAGAAAATGGAAAAAGGATTTGCTGCTTGCAATAAATATTTTTATAAGTGGAAAATTAAAATCAACCCTGATAAAACTCAAACAATCATATTTCCCTACAACAACTCTCCCAAACGATTACCTAGTCGACAGATAAGTTTTGAAAATGAGAGCTTAACAATTCAAAATGATGTCAAATACCTAGGTATGCGTCTGGACAGGAAGCTTAATTTTTCAAGGCACATTGACGAAATTTGCAAGAAAGCTTTAAGAATTATCAGAGCCTTGTGGCCTATACTGAACAAACGCTCTTCGCTCAGCCTAAAAAACAAAAATTTAATATTCAAAAGTGTCATAAGACCTACTCTGACATATGCAAGCCCCATTTGGTATAAAGCAGCAAAAACTCATCTGAAGAAACTACAGATTATTCAAAACAAATGCCTTAAGATCATTCACAACAAACACTGGAGATACTCTACGCAGCTTCTTCACAACGAAACTGGATATGAACAAGTTGACGAATTCATAAAGAGACTCAACAATAAATATCACGAAAAAGTAGAAAATTCCTCTTATCAGCTGATAAGAGAATGTAGAGAGTCGGCATAAGGGTAGCTTTAAAAAAAAAAAATCACCAAATTGAAAATGATATGTATTTAATGCATTGTTCCTTTAGATAATGCACTTATATACATGTATATTTTCTAATTATGTTTGAATAGCTTTCGTTTGTCATATAAAGGTTTTCCTATTTCTCCTTTAAAAAATGTTAGAATATAAAATTACTCAACATCTGTGATTAAAAACCTAATTCGCTGTAATATCTATTGATAAAATCTCGAAAAATGTAAATATGTAAATAACTAATAATTAAATAAAGATGATTTTAAAAATAAAATAAAAAAAAGCTTCCTAATTTTTTATTAATTAAATATGAGTTGAAAATGTTCATATATTTTGTAGTATTTAAGTGTAGATGAAAATTTAATTCATAAGATTGCAGAAAAATAAGTTTAAAGAAGCGATATTTATGCATTGATATAAAGGGTTTTTCAATAAGAGCGCTACAAAAGTTTTTTAATTAAAACAAAAACGGTTTTAGATATCAATAAAATTCTTTATTCTTGTAAAAGTACGTTCGATGCCATTATGTATGGAACTCGATTTCTTTTGCATGGCCACCACGGGCACGCTTGCAGAAGTCCAGACGCTAAACCCAATTTTCGACAGTTTTCAAGCATAAATCGGCAGATACTGCTGCAATTTCACGTTTGATATTCGTACGAAGTTCATCAATCGTCTCTGACTTGTTGGCATAGACCATAGACTTGACGCTTAACGGCGTCGAATCGGACGACCGAGGCGGCCAATCGACTGGACCATTTCTTGAAATAACACGTTCTCCAAACTTGGTTTCCAATAAATTGATTGTGACATTCGCTGTGTGGCTTGTGGCGCCGTCCTGTTGGAACCACATGTCCTCCAAGTTTATATCATCCAATTGGAGCCAAAAATATTCGGTTATCATTGAACGGTAGCGATTCCCATTCACAGTAACGTGCCGGTCTTGATCATCACGGAAAAAGTACGACCCAATGACGCCGCCGCACAGTGCTTTGTCCCATAGGCAAAAATCAAAAATTTAGCATGGGCTCAAATTGTTCTTTAAAGTACATTTTTTGAAAGACAAGAAGTTAACTGAAATAAATATGCAAAAAAAAATTTAGTCTGATTGCTTTCGCCGTCAGTAGAGGGCGCCAAAGTTTGAAAATATTAAGCAAAAATTACTGAACAAAAAATATTGTTTTCAGTTGTTTCACGAAAATAATTCTCAAAAATATATTTTTTTAAATACTGATTTAAAGTTTTATTTTTTGAATACTTAGATATATTTGTAGTAAACCTTTAATACACTATTTAATATATATTTGAAAACAAATATTTTTTACAACTCCAAAAAATAGTTTTTTTTTGGTGAAAATTCGAAAATTTCTTAAGTTTGATGGAGTATAAAAAAAAATTATATAAAATTAAATAATTTTTTATTTCAGTTTTTGTAAGTCTATAATATTATCTAACATATTATTAAAAAAAAGTGCCGGTTTTTCACAAAAAATCAAAATATTGGCTTTTGTAAAAATGGCTTAATTTGTGATTTTTACCGCATTTTTTTGACTTATATGATTGAATATTGACCAATTTTAAGCAAATTGGATATATGTACAAATATCAGTAAAAAGAATTAGTCACAATCATCATGTACCAAATTTCATTCGAATCGGATGAAAATTTTGAATAGTCTACTTACAAACTATTCTTTTAGCTCCCAATGAATTAAAAGAACATACTAGGAATATGGAAAAATTTCTTAAGTTTGATGGAGTATAAAAAAAAATTATATAAAATTAAATAATTTTTTATTTCGGTTTTTGTAAGTCTATAATATTATCTAAGATATTATTAAAAAAAAAGTGCCGGTTTTTCACAAAAAATCAAAATATTGGCTTTTGTAAAAATGGCTAAATTTGTGATTTTTACCGCATTTGTTTGAAAAAATGTATTATTTTTGATTGAGTATAAAAAAAAAAATTATATAAAATTTAATAATTTTTTATTTCGGTTTTTGTAAGTCTATAATATTATCTAAGATATTATTAAGAAAAAAGTGCCGGTTTTTCACAAAAAATCAAAATATTGGCTTTTGTAAAAATGGCTAAATTTGTGATTTTTACCGCATTTGTTTGAAAAAATGTATTATTTTTGATTGAGTATAAAAAAAAAATTATATAAAATTTAATAATTTTTTATTTCGGTTTTTGTAAGTCTATAATATTATCTAAGATATTATTAAAAAAAAAGTGCCGGTTTTTCACAAAAAATCAAAATATTGGCTTTTGTAAAAATGGCTAAATTTGTGATTTTTACCGCATTTGTTTGAAAAAATGTATTATTTTTGATTGAGTATAAAAAAAAAATTATATAAAATTTAATAATTTTTTATTTCGGTTTTTGTAAGTCTATAATATTATCTAAGATATTATTAAAAAAAAAGTGCCGGTTTTTCACAAAAAATCAAAATATTGGCTTTTGTAAAAATGGCTAAATTTGTGATTTTACCGCATTTGTTTGAAAAAATGTATTATTTTTGATTGAGTATAAAAAAATTATATAAAATTAAATAATTTTTTATTTCGGTTTTTGTAAGTCTATAATATTATCTAAGATATTATTAAAAAAAAGTGCCGGTTTTTCACAAAAAATCAAAATATTGGCTTTTGTAAAAATGGCTAAATTTGTGATTTTTACCGCATTTGTTTGAAAAAATGTATTATTTTTGATTGAGTATAAAAAAAAAATTATATAAAATTTAATAATTTTTTATTTCGGTTTTTGTAAGTCTATAATATTATCTAACATATTATTAAAAAAAAGTGCCGGTTTTTCACAAAAAATCAAAATATTGGCTTTTGTAAAAATGGCTAAATTTGTGATTTTTACCGCATTTGTTTGAAAAAATGTATTATTTTTGATTGAGTATAAAAAAAAAATTATATAAAATTTAATAATTTTTTATTTCGGTTTTTGTAAGTCTATAATATTATCTAAGATATTATTAAAAAAAAAGTGCCGGTTTTTCACGAAAAATCAAAATATTGGCTTTTGTAAAAATGGCTAAATTTGTGATTTTTACCGCATTTGTTTGAAAAAATGTATTATTTTTGATTGAGTATAAAAAAAAATTATATAAAATTTAATAATTTTTTATTTCGGTTTTTGTAAGTCTATAATATTATCTAAGATATTATTAAAAAAAAAGTGCCGGTTTTTCACAAAAAATCAAAATATTGGCTTTTGTAAAAATGGCTAAATTTGTGATTTTTACCGCATTTGTTTGAAAAAATGTATTATTTTTGATTGAGTATAAAAAAATTATATAAAATTAAATAATTTTTTATTTCGGTTTTTGTAAGTCTATAATATTATCTAAGATATTATTAAAAAAAAAGTGCCGGTTTTTCACAAAAAATCAAAATATTGGCTTTTGTAAAAATGGCTAAATTTGTGATTTTTACCGCATTTGTTTGAAAAAATGTATTATTTTTGATTGAGTATAAAAAAAAAATTATATAAAATTTAATAATTTTTTATTTCGGTTTTTGTAAGTCTATAATATTATCTAACATATTATTAAAAAAAAAGTGCCGGTTTTTCACAAAAAATCAAAATATTGGCTTTTGTAAAAATGGCTAAATTTGTGATTTTTACCGCATTTGTTTGAAAAAATGTATCATCTTTGATTGAGTATAAAAAAAAATTATATAAAATTAAATAATTTTTTTTTTCGGTTTTTGTAAGTCTGTAATATTATCTAACATATTATTAAAAAAAAAGTGCCGGTTTTTCACAAAAAATCAAAATATTGGCTTTTGTAAAAATGGCTAAATTTGTGATTTTTACCGCATTTGTTTGAAAAAATGTATTATTTTTGATTGAGTATAAAAAAAATTATATAAAATTAAATAATTTTTTATTTCGGTTTTTGTAAGTCTATAATATTATCTAACATATTATTAAAAAAAAAAGTGCCGGTTTTTCACAAAAAATCAAAATATTGGCTTTTGTAAAAATGGATAAATTTGTGATTTTTACCGCATTTGTTTGAAAAAATGTATTATCTTTTATTGAGTATAAAAAAAAATTATATAAAATTAAATAATTTTTTATTTCGGTTTTTGTAAGTCTATAATATTATCTAACATATTATTAAAAAAAAAGTGCCGGTTTTTCACAAAAAATCAAAATATTGGCTTTTGTTAAAATGGCTAAATTTGTGATTTTTACCGCATTTGTTTGAAAAAATTTATTATCTTTGATTGAGTATAAAAAAAAATTATATAAAATTATACAACTTTTTATTTCGGCTTTTCTAAGTCTATAATTTGGAAATTTTTTCCGAATCGGATAAAATCTCTTGTACCTAGTTTTATCCGAATTGGACCGCATTTATTGGTCGAATAACATGTTTTTAAAGCAAAGAATAGTTTTGACATTTTTTCACACAATCGAAACTTGCAAACATTTTAAAAAATGTATTAATTCGAACAATGCTTCATGTAGAGTGCATTTCCAAAAAATTATAAAATTGCATTGAAAACGATTGCTATCGTTCTTAAACAAATTTAACATTATTTTGAAGTTATTTTACAAAATTTGAAGGAATAAGTGTAGCCCTTTTTAAAATTATCAATTTTTGACGTATTTTCTCTATACATATATGTATATACATAATGAAGCCATTTTGTAAAATTTATTTTATAATTGTAAAGTTATATTTTTTGATAATGGTAAATTGTATTTAAAATTGTGTATAGTTGCTTTTTGGATATCTGTGTAAAAAAATAAAATCCCAGAAGTATATATCTGTATTAATAAATGTCAAAATTGGGAAAAACTTAGTTTTTGAGAAAAAGGACATGTGGGAGAAAGTCAAGTACTTGTACCGAATAAAAAAAAATCTTCAAAAATCTAAAAAGTATCTTTTTAAAACTTATTATCCGTTTTTAGTGCATTCTGATCATTAATGTAGCTAAAACTCAGTTTTTGAGGAAAAGGATATATGGGAGGTAGTAATGTCCTTGCACCGAATGAAACGAAAATTGTCACAAAGCAAAAAAGTATAATTTCATAAACTATTCCGAATTCTTACTGTATTCTTATCATTAATGTAGCCAAAATGTAGATTTTAAGAAAAAGGATATATGGGAGGTTGTTATGTCCTTGCTCCGAATGAAACAAAATTAAGCACTTAGCTAAATGACATAATTTAACAGAGATTTAGCAATTTTTGCTTCATTCTGCTCATAATAGTAGCTGGAATTAAACTTTTAAATTTAAGGATGTATCGGAAGTAGGCGTGTCCTTGGGCCGATTTTTTCGAAACTTCAAATTTTTCTTAATTTAGATATTCTGATCCAGCATACCAAATTTCAAGTTTCTGCGACAACTCCTCTAATTTTGCCGATTCACTATATGGGGACAAAGCACTGTGCGCCGGCCCATAAACCGCACCAAACCGTAATTTTTTCGGGATGCATGATGACTCATTTTCAAGTTATTGCTCAGTCCATTTCACGAACATACGACGCTTCTGGTGGTCAAGCGGCTTCAGTTCTTGCGTCAATTTGATCTTGTAAGGATGTAGGCCAAGATCTTTTCGCAAAATTCGCCACAACGACGTCACAGAGATGCCCAACGCTTGAAAACGACGTGTGAGAGACACATTTGGGCTTTCTTCAATTGAAGCCTCAGCGGCAACAATATTCTCGACACTACGGGCACTTCTTTGTCTCACTGGCACGGAAACATTTTGTACTGTGCCTGTGGAGTCAAACGCTCAATTGTTGATCTGCTAGGACGATTATGACGACCATAAATTGGAATTGTAGGCTCAATTTGGATCCAAATTAAAAAAATTAAAAACTTAATTACACAGTGCAACACATAAAATGCAAACATATTCCGACAACGGATTCTGGCAGAGGGGACCAAAAAAATGTATGTGTATCGGCGTTTTGAAAGTTTGGTTGCCTTTTTTATTTGAGGGGCGGTTAAAGTTTCCCCGATTTTGCACATTCTTATGGTGAATCGCATAGGAAACCTTGTGACCCTTACTTTTTAGGTTTAGGATGTGTTCAGCAGATCTATGTAAAATACTACGTGAAACTTTTTTGTGAAACATTTTAACCCTCTAACTTTTCACTGTGTGGGTCTTTTTTGTCCCTTTTGTGAAAAAGGACAAAAAAAGACCCATAAAACAAGGACATAACGGTTTAAAATGTTCCACAAAAATATTTGCCATAAAATTCGACTATATGTCTCTAAAGACATCAATTCCCAAATTCACCGTAAACGCCAGAAATAAGTCAAAACTTAAAATATGTTAAAGGGTTACTTTCGTACATGTTATGTTATGGTGAAACCTTGTGACCCTTACTTTTTAGGTAAAGGATGTGTTCAGCAGATTTATGTAAAATACTACGAAAAATATATGTGGAACATTTTAACCCGTTATAACCCTGTTTTATGGGTATTTTTTGTACTTTTTCACAAAAGGGACAAAAAAGACCAACACAGTGAAGAGTTAGAGGGTTAGAATGTTTCACAAAAATGTTTCTCGTACTATTTTACATAAACATGCTGAACACATCCTATACCTTAAATGTAGGGGTCACATGATTTCTTATGCCGATTCACCATAACATTGTGCAAAAGGGGGGAAACTTTAACCCCCCCTAAAATAAAAAAGGCAACCAAACTTTCAAAACGCCGATACATGTATATGTTTTTTTGGTCCCCTCTGCCAGAATCCGTTGTCGGAATCTTGTTTGCACTTGATGACCCCGAAAATGTTCCATAGTGCTTATCCTTTTTTCAACATCTCACAAAAAATGTATTTGTTAAGTTTTGAAAAGAAAATTTTAGTTAATATAAAAGCAAACTTTAAAAAAATAAGTCCCTTTTTAATTTTTTCCATTTGGATCAAACTATTGTTAAACATCTTGCAGTTAAAAAAATGAGTATTTGTGTTTAGTAAGGTACAATATTGTAATGAATTGATTTTATTTATTTTTTTTAACTTTTCTTTAATTATATGCTTTTTTGGATTAACATTTTTTTGTTTAGTTAATAAATAAATGATCTCATAAACAAACATTTATTTTTTTTTAAATTTTTTTCTAATTATTCTTGAGCATATTTAAATGGGGAACAGCATCGCGTACACAGTGGAGATTTATTTATATTTTTTTTAAAAGTGAAAGATTTTAAAAAAATTTATTTAAAAAAGTACAGACATGTTAACCATAGGTCAATATATTCCCAACAAGAACAGTGCCAGTCATTTGACCGATCAATTGCTTGTCATTCATGATGTTTATATATATCATTTCATAAGTTTAAATAATGGTTTGGTTTACAATTGCTCCTTCAGTACAAAAATATTCCGCCAGTCGATTTCTTAATTGCATGGCGTTTTCTGTCGACCTGCGAATGTGAGTTGTCATCGATCGTAGTGGCCGACCTCCGTTAATTCTAATTTCGTTGCGCCAGTCCCCTTCATATACAGTGTCATCCGCTCCTAGACGATCCACGAAATTGCTTGGACAATACCAACGTTGGTGGTCATTCAGCATTATAAAGTTATGAAGCGCAATGCATGCTAAAACAATTGTTTCACAGTTGTCAGGCGAACACTCTAAAGTTGTGAGAAGTATTCTCCAACGAGCTGCTAGTATTCCAAAACTGTTTTCAATTACCCTTCGTGCCCGAGACAAACGATAGTTGAAATTAGTTTTTTCTCTATTTAGATTGGTACCTGGATAGGGACGCATTAAATTTGGCTTTAAAGGAAAAGCTGCATCTCCTATAAAGTAGTGTGGAAATGGCGTAGACGATGACGACGATAGGTGTTTATTTGGTGGCACAGGAACTGTGTTGTTTAAGATAGACTGCCCGAAAGCACATGCTCGAAAAATGCCTTTAAAAAGAAAATTGAAAATTCAATAATTTTTGATTATTTCTTAATTTATTTAGAAAATCAAATAGTTTAATTTTTGAAAAAATTATAAAATTTTTTAATAATTTTAAATTAGATAAAAAAAAGTCAGAATTGAATTTATTTAATTGTTTTAGCTAAAAATGTTTTTGAATTACCTCCATCACTTTGACTTCCATAGCTTCCAACGCTTGCAGCGCTGAACGTATAATTAGCGTCGCAAACTCCCATCAGCACAATACTAAAAAACTTTTTATAATTAAAAAACATTGATCTTGAATTAGGTGGGCATTTCAAAGCAATATGCTTCCCGTCAATTGCTCCCACGCAATTGGGAATATTCCACATCCTTTTAAAGTCTTTTTCAATGTCTCTATATTGAGCAGTAGTGGGTTCGCTTACGTAAATTGGAGAAAGTAAGCGCCATAAAACTTCACACGTTTCAAGTATTACGTTCCGAATAGTTGTTTTTCCTAATTTATAGCTCCAAGCAATGGATTGAATGGAACTTCCATGTGCTAAATAGCTACATATACAAAAATATATAAATATGCATTAAACATATCAAGAATTTAATAAAATAACTGCTTACAGAAGTGTTATTGAAAGTCTTTCATCTGGTAATATGCGTTGCCCAGGCTTTATTAAAGAGGCCTTAATTAAAGACAATAAAAGCTCGTAAACATCTTTTGTCATTCTTGTGTGTAGGAAAAAATGTTCCTCATCCAGATCTTTAATTTGCTTAAAAACTTTTTTAAAGTACCCCGATGATATCCAATCCCTATTGATAGGTCGGGCGTACCATCTTCGCTTACGATTCTTTTTTTTTTGATTTAATTTTTTTGTACATTTTGCACAAATTTAAAAAGTTTGCAGCTATAAATGCGTCGTCCACGTCCGAAAAATCGGAATCTGATAAATCTTCTTGGTTATCACTCATTTTGTTATTAAATTTAAGCTTTATTTAGTAAATTTTCACAATTTGTTAAATTTTTATTTTTTTACTTCAATTTTAAAATTTGTTTTATTATTTTCTTGTTGCTTTTTCTTGTTTGTTTATCAAAAACAGCTGATACGTTTCTACAGAAAAAGTAATCACAAAAACTTAACAGCCAGACGGAACGTTACAGAATCGCTACGGAACGTAAAGACTAATGGAGCCTTAACAGTCATACCACTATTCTAAATATTTTTTATAAATTCTGTGCGCATTGGTATGGCACAAATACCGTTTTAACATGTAATTTAAAGCTTATATTTCATAAAAAAAAATATTTCAAGTGCGAAAAAGAAATATATATGGGATTTATTTATGTAAAAAGATGAACGTCGGAAAGTGCAAAATTCTATAGGTCAGATAACATCATTTTGTGAGTCGAAACAGGGACCTACTATAATAATCGACCTCGACTTGTAATGTGCCTCTTTGTCCAAGCAAAACTAAATCATGTTTTAGTGGTTTTCAAAATAAATCATTAATTTTATGCGCGGTGGTATATATGTAATACAATGGCCTTTCTCAGAATCCTCAAGTATAAAAATTTTTTTAATACATATTTTTCAATAAAACTCGATAATAAGTGAAAGCAAATTAAAATTTTGTTTAACTTTCACTGATATCTTATAGTGCCTCGGAAAGAGTTAAAACAAATAAATAATTCTGCATTAGTGAAAAAGCATTTTTGAAACATTTTTCAAAAATTTTAATGAATTTCTAGACAAATTTTAAAATATTTTTGGATAATTTAAAAACTGGTTGTACAATTTGGAAACATTTTTAGACAATTTTAAAATATTTTTGAACAATTTTAAATAATTTTTGCACAATTTTAAAACATTTTTGGGTAATTTGAAATAATTTTTACACAATTTTAAAATTATTTTGATAAATTCTGAATTAAAACTGGAAATAGTGTAGTGTTAAATAATAAACATAATGCAAAAATGCACAGATTGCGTCGTCAAAAAAATATTTAAGGCTGAAAAAATGCAAATGACAGGCCAGCTAGTTTTAATTAAAGTTAAACAAGTAAAAAAGGGCTAAATTGGCTGTGCCGAATCTTTGAATACCCTCCACTAATATCCTAAAAAGATGTTCTCCACTGTTTTTGATACAAATAATATAAGAAAACTTTTGAAGTGAAATTATGTAGGTGAACAAATTTTTTGAGGTGAAAAACTTTTTTAGATGTGAAAAGAACTTTTTGGAAGAAAAAAAATTTAGAGGTGAAAAAAAGTTTTTGAGGTGAAATAATTTTTTGTTGTGAAAAAAAATTTTAGTGGTGAAAAAATGTTTGAGGTGAATACAAAATATTTGCTGCTAAGCGACTGGTGAAAAAAATATGAGAAAATATGTTATGTACCAGTCGCTACTATGAAATTGTACTAAATTTGTATGGGCAACTTAGAGGCACCTTTACACTTTCACTATTTTTTTTAACCATGGACTGCACAAAAAAAAAACATTTTAAAGCATAGTTTTTGTCAAATACTCAGTTTTGTTCCGGCTAATGAGGACTAGCTCTGCAGCTGAATATGCCTAATGGAGAGTGTTGTGACACTGTTGCTGAAACTATTTGACTTCCAAAAGCGAATAAACACAAATCCTTTTCTTAGCAATATACAGAGGAGTTTATTAGGGGTTATTCTCTAAAATGGTTTTAATAAATACAAAGATGTTATATACATACATAAGATAAATAAATAACAATAAATTAAGCCTTACTCAATTGGTTGAACTTCAGCCTTGAAATCAGCAAACAGTGTGACTTTTAATTTAAACCATATCAAAGAACATAGACAAAAGAAAATATAAATAAATAATACTGAAGTTAGATGTAGTTTGAAAACTACAAAAGCTGTAGTTTTAAACCACAACAGTGGGCCCCCGACATCCCCGGCCCCGTGAATCGATGGACCTTCAAGATTCACATTAAACTTTGACGACGTCTAAAATTGATATCTTTGAAATCGGTCTTCTAGTAACATTTTGTGAAGTTTCGACGTCTGCAAAGCGTGCAACATTATCCTTGCCATAATATAGTTTTTTGATACGACCACGCTTCCATTGAGATCGGGGAGAATCTATATCGCAAAGTAACACCAAGTCATCAATTGCTGGAGACTTTGTAGGTTGGCACCATTTTGTGCGGCGGGTTAGTTCCGGCAAATATTATATTAACCAATGTTTCCAAAACTCATTTTTCAAGGTTTGGGTTATACGCCACTGCTTTCGCATGCAAAGTAACTTTGAATCGTATGGAGCTGGTGTTTGCGTAGAGTTTGTAGTGTTTAGCAAAAAGTGGTTCGGGGTAAGAGGTTCAGCTGCATCTGCTGTCACAGGAATATGCGTAAGAGGGCGAGAATTCACGATATTTTCAGCCTCTATTAAAAAACTGTTAAGAGTTTCAACTCTTGGCGCAACCTCTTTTAGAACTACATACAGCACTTTCTTTACTGACTGCACCAATCGTTCCCACACACCACCAGCACTCGGGTTTGACGGGCAATTAAATTTCCACCTAATGCCTAAAGGCGACAAATTTGCTTGAATAGCTTCGTGATCAACAATATTTAATTCTCCTTTGAGTTCCTTATGTAGGCCAACGAACTTTGTTCCGTTATCGCTTCTTATTTGTATAGGAACACCTCGACGGTTAATGAAGTTACGTATGCAAATTAAACAGGCATCCGAAGACAAGTTTGTGGCAAGCTCTAAATGTATGGCGCGAGTCGTAAGGCATGTAAAGAGCGCGACCCAGCGCTTTTCTCGTTGGCGGTGCACATTTACAGAAACTGGACCGAAAAAATCAACTCCACTGTAGGTGAATGGACGTACATAAGGCGTAAGCCTATCTGCTGGCAGTAATCCCATTATAGGCTGCGTTGGTTTTGCTTTTCCAATTTTGCAAAAATTACATTTTGCAGCAACTTTTTTCATCAAAGTGGGTAGTGATGGTATCCAAAATTTTTGTCTGACTTCGTTGACAATGAGCAAAAGATTTATATGACGCAATTTGTGGTGATACCAAAAAATGAGCAATGTTGTAAATGGATGTTCTTTTGGCAACAATATAGGCCTTTTGGCTCCAACCGTTATAAAAGGCGCATTTTCTATTCGACCACTGAGCCGCATCACACCGTATTCATCAATATAAGGATTAAGTTGAAGCAAGGTACTGTCTTTTGCAATTGGTTTGTTGTGTAATAATTGGGCGTACTCACAAGAAAATGCATCCATTTGTACCATACGGCAGTTAAACACCCTTTTATTAGCTCCTTCTTCACTACACTCGCTTTAATGTTTTTTATAAAACGCAACAACCAAGCTACACTTCTTCTTAGCCTGCAATAATTGGAAAAACGATTAAAGTCTATTTTTAAAAACTGTATACTTTTTGCCAAAAATACGTGGTGTTTTGATCGAAATTCAGACGTATCTTGTTCTTTATTGTAGTTGAGTGGTTCTATCGGCCATTCCGCACAAGTTTTCAATAAAAATTCTGGCCCTTGTATCCAGCGACCATTCGGCTTAAAACAAGGTTGGAATTTCAGTTACATTACTATTTTCCAAAATTTCGGCGATTCTATTAGCAACAAATTGCTTGTATCTTCGAGTGTCCGAACGTATCCATTGTAAAACCTTTGTTGAATCGCTCCAATAGTTTACTTTATTTATTTTAACAGTATGGTTGCTAACAATTGTATTTTTCAAACGAACTGCCATAACTGCCGCTTGTAACTCTAGACGGGGTATTGACTGGTATCGTAAAGGAGCACACTTTGTTTTGGCTGCAATAAAATGAACACTGGGGGCTTCATTAATGGTGATTCTCCAATAGGCAACTACACTTAATGCACTTTCGCTGGCATCCGCAAAGATGTGTAAATCAATATTATTTGCAGACATGAAATTTAAATGGTAGCAGCGCGGCACTTTTACCTGTTCCAACTTTGGCAATTCTGACAACCATGATGACCATTCTTTAATAATTGCGTCAGGCACTTCCTCATCCCAGCCAAGACCAAGCGTCCAAAGTTTCTGTAAAATAACTTCAGATGAAATTAAAAAATTACTAAGTATTCCAAAAGGGTCAAATATTGACATGTTTAAGCTGAGGATTTCTCTTTTTGAAGGTTTACGTTGTCCATTAAAAACATCTTTAGCAACTCGTTGAAGTTTTAATATAAAAAACAAATCATCTGTTGAAGTAGACCAATGCATTCCTAGTATGCGCTCAATTTTATCGCATTCAACATTTATAACGTTAGAGCTGTTTTTGACCATGTCACCGCCAACATTTAGCAACACTCTTTTTGAATTTGACACGATGTTTCTTAATTCAAAACCGGATTTCTTTTGAATGGCAATCACCTGTTGTACAACATTGCATGCTTCATCTTCGCTTTCAAAACAATCAACATAATCGTCGACGTAATGTCGTTCGACAACACCTTCTACAGCGCGAGGCCACTTATCAATGAATTTCTTTGCATTGATATTCTTTAGATGTTGTGCAAGTGTTGGTGAGCATGTTGCTCCAAATGTCATTCTCATCATGACATACGTTTCAATTGTTTTGCCACTACGCCAAAGAAAACGTTGGCAGTCTTTTCTTATGGCAACTTGAAGAAACATTTCGCGTATGTCTCCACACACAGCTATCGGGGACTGACGAAATTTATATAAAATTTTCAAAAGTGGTTGATTCATGTCTGGTCCAGAAATCAAAGCTCTACTTCTGCAGCGGCATCAAATACAATTCGTATACCTTTTTTATTTGGATTGCGAACCGCAAAGTGAGGCAAATAAAAATTTTTTGGTGACAATTTTGCAATTTCTTCAGTGCTTACCCTTTCTTCAAATAATCATTGATTTTTGCAGTATACTCTATGGCTAGTTCGTTGTCTTTTTCCATTTGCTTTTCAAGCAATTCTAAGCGTCGTTTCGCTGTAACTTTCCGGAAATGATTTAAAATGAGGTGACCATAACATACCAACCTCATACCGTTCCGCAATAAAACGTGTTGTTGTTTTCATTATACTTATTGCATGCTTATCATCATTTGATAGTATTGGTTGTGTTGAACGTTCTATTCCAAAACTTTCGTATGCAAAGTAATCTTTAACAAGGCTTTCTATATCATCTAACTTCTCTTTTTGGCTCTTTTTTGTATACAAAACTCGATTTCTTGATGAAAATCCAAAGTAGTTAGAACGACCATGAACAATCCAACCAAGCTGCGTTTTTGTGATAATCGGACCTGTTTTTGTTAATGTTATCGGCTTTTCCAAAGCTGCTGTGAGGTGTGCGTAATCTAAACCAATGAGAATTTGTGGAATTGCATTGCTATAACTGACAAAAGGCAAATTTTTAAAATGATTATTTTTAATGCTTGGTAAAGCATTTTTATTTAAAGACTGAATAGGCAAATTCAAATTACGTAGCGTGTATACATTTGACATATGAAAGGGCTTACAATAGTCACCATTTCCTTTAACTGTAAAGCTTACTAATTTTGTTTTATTTGTTGAGATCATAGTACCAAACCAATGTAGTGATAACGTGTCATTTCTACCTGTAAGCCCCAATTGTTCCGCTAAGTTCAATTCAATCATTAAGTTTGAAGCACCTTGATCTACAAACCCGAATGTATCTATTTTTATTTCACCTGCTGATACTGTCAAAGGCATTACTTGAAATAAAACATAAGGGTCTTCTTTATTTGCATCTGCACTATAAACTTTTCCTACTTGAACTATTGACGCATCAGCTGTTTGTGTTTGTTGTTGCAAGGGCTTTTCTATATTATGAAGCAAACTGTTGTGTAATTTCTCTCAGTTTGAAGCACCTTGATCTACAAACCCGAATGTATCTATTTTTATTTCACCTGCTGATACTGTCAAAGGCATTACTTGAAATAAAACATAAGGGTCTTCTTTATTTGCATCTGCACTATAAACTTTTCCTACTTGAACTATTGACGCATCAGCTGTTTGTGTTTGTTGTTGCAAGGGCTTTTCTATATTATGAAGCAAACTGTTGTGTAATTTCTCACATCCATCTATATTGCATCTCTTTTTGCTATGACATTTTGCTATTGAATGTCCTTTCTTTAAACATGAGAAACACACTCGAAGTGCTTTTACTTTAGCCCACCTTTCACTATTTGACAAACTACTAAAAACTGGACACCTTGACAATTTTTCACAATTTTTACTACAAAGAATTTTTACTACAAGAATGTTCATATGTTGTTGCTAATAAAACACGTTTATTTAGGGTTGCACTATTTCCTTTATAGACAACATTATCGCTCCGAGGCACTCTTTGCAATACAGCTGCTTTTGGCAACGAGTCGGCAACAGAATTCGCTCTTTTTGCCATAATATTCAAAAAATTACTAAAATGTTCAATATTTGCATACCCTGTAAGTTTTTCTTTATATTCTGCCCAATCAAGCTGCTTTTCCACAGGCAATTTAGATACAAGCTCACTTAATAAGGTAGAATCACTCAAACGGTGTTCTGCATTAGCATATCTAATAAATGCTGTCATATTTTTAACTCTGTTGGCAAATGGAACAATCAAACTTAAATTTCCTGACGGAATTGCTAATATTTTACGAATTTCTACAATCTGACTGTTAATAATTTGTTCAGGTCTTCCAAAATTTCCTTTAACGTTAGCATTATTTCTAGAACACTGGATATGGTAATAACGCGTCGACTGCCATTTTGGCATCACCATGTAGAGCTTCACGTAAACGAATTATGTTGCGAGTGTGAGTGTAGCGAAATTCACAAGTGGTATCCTCAAAAGATTGTTCAAACATCGGCCAGTCTATTGGATTTCCTGAAAATTTTGGCAAATCGACCATATTTGTATATACCCACTGTTGACTATTATTTCTATCTAATAAACCCAGTGAC
This sequence comes from Eustalomyia histrio, assembly GCA_949748255.1. Classification (NCBI taxonomy): domain Eukaryota; kingdom Metazoa; phylum Arthropoda; class Insecta; order Diptera; family Anthomyiidae; genus Eustalomyia; species Eustalomyia histrio. Next base: position 82,374,381 of record OX456523.1, on the reverse strand, counting down.
TGAACACCACTGCTTCTATTTTGTAGGTGATCTGTATTTGAAGGAGCGCCGTTATGGTATTCTGTTTCTGTATTAGTTGATTCTCTTGTGGTTAATGCCGCCTGTAAAGCTATGATTGTAGACTGTAACTGCATGTTGCTGTTAGTATGCATTCTACTTATTTCATGTAGCTGCCGCTGAAATTCATTTTGCATATCTGCCATCTTTTTTTGAAACTGTATTGTTAACTGTTGAATATCTGTATTCGGTGCAATTTGTTTGCCTGTACTATGCTGTATTCTAGCATCACAAATGGCGGCTGCGCCAGCGTTGCTGTTGCGGTTTGTACTTACGTTATCAGTTGCGCCGACAGAGGAGGCATTTGTGTTGCAAATTTCGTTACCCGTTATGCCGCGACTTGTCGAAGCATTTCCTGATCTTGCTGGTGGTGGCGTTCGCGGAGTGCTATTCATTTCTTCGAACCCTAGTCTTTTCGGTGGGATTCCTTTTGTTTCTCATTTGCTTGTCCTGATTCTCTCCTCCGACATTGACTGCCCTGTAAATTCTTTCAAATATGCAGTCAATTGAAGAATAAAAATGTTGTGACACTGTTGCTGAAACTATTTGACTTCCAAAAGCGAATAAACACAAATCATTTTCTTAGCAATATACAGAGGAGTTTATTAGGGTTTATTCTCTAAAATGGTTTAAATAAATACAAAGATGTTATATACATACATAAGATAAATAAATAACAATAAATTAAGCCTTACTCAATTGGTTGAACTTCTACCCTTGAAATCAGAAAACAGTATGACTTTTAATTTAAACCATATCAAAGAACATAGACAAAAGAAAATATAAATAAATAATACTGAAGTTAGCTGTAGTTTGAAAACTACAAAAGTTGTAGTTTTAAACCACAACAGTGGGCCCCCGACAGAGAGAATGTACTTTCTGATGCGCCACGCATTGATAAATAGTTGCAACGAATATTCTTTGTTTAAAAATTTAAAGTGTGTTTGTATAATGGAGAGAATACAGCAAAGAAATTAATTTGTTAAAGAAAGAACATAAGTTGTAACTATTTGTCAATAGATGGCCCATCAGAAGGTGCATTCTCTCCATTAGACATATTTTGCTGCAGAGCTAGTCTCCATTAGCCATATTGTGCTACAATATGCAGTAGAGTATTATTGATTTTCAATCTTCTTCGTAACAAAAATGAATATTTGCCAAAAACTATGAAAAATATATGTTTTATGTGCATATTATACCTTAGTTTTTTAAATCAATATTCATTTAGATGTTTAAGAGCACAATATTGCACTTTATTCATGTGTATTTTTTTATGAAAGAAAACATTAACATAAATATACATTTGCCAATCCCTCAGCTCTCAAAAATACAAATGGAACAAAAAAATACTATTTTATTACGTCAAACATTTGAAAATTTGACATTTAAAATTATGTAATAAGTCCATCAGTAACATCTTAATGCATTAGAATTTGACGTTTGTAGTTAATTTAATATTTTTGGTAAATAAATTAATTGAAAGCCTAATCCAAGGCTATATCGCCATGGGGTGCCACCTATTCAAAAGTAGCGGCACTAAACCAATTATGCATTTTGCTCTTTCTTTATATATCAATTTCTTTGGACCTACCCATGGGGCAGGGTATTGTTTTAGTTAATTCAGCGATACCTATTCAAAAGTAGCGGCACTAAAGCAATTATGTATTTTGCTCTTTCTTTAGATATAAATGTCTGGTTACAAAAACAAAAAATACATTTTATGGAATGAAACGAAAAACCAACAAAGCTTAACAGAAAAACCCAATCAGGTTTACTATAGAGCAATTCCATATGAAAACGATCAAAATTGGTAAATTTTTGGACGACCCCTCTCCGATTTTAAAATAAATATTCTCAATCGATTGCCCAGCAAAAAATAATGTACCTACATATTTTTTTTTTTTATAGTGACTGGTTTAGTGGTGGTGTACACCACTGTCATGTGACAAAATTGAAGAATTCTTCATAAGGGACCTCATTGAAATTTTTTTTTAAAACTACTAAAGCGATCGCAACGAGTGATAGCTCGTTGGAAAGGTATTGAATCAGGCTTTAATTGAAAAATAAAATTTTCCTAATTTTTCTCAGAAATTTACATTTTTTCCCATGAAAATTAAATTTTCCCATGAAAATTAAATTTTCCGATTTTCCACAGAAGCTCCTAAATTTTCCGGCTAATTTTATTTTTTTTGGATTCCTCATAATTTTTGCTTTAAGAATCAGCAATAAAAAAAAAGCCCCGACTCCTTGTTTGGACAGGAGAAGAGCATTTAAGAGACCACCTTGTTCTCATTGTTTTTATATTTTTTATAATTGAATTATTTTTAATTATTTAACATTATTTTATTTTATTATTAAAAATACATTTTAAAAATTATTTTACAGTTAAAAATACATTTATGAAGAAAAAATCAATTTTTTTTTAAGAGCCCCAAGTTGAGTGTGTAGTGAATATGGTCTGCCTGCCTTCACAAGATCGGCCATAAATCCATGGATAATAGCAGCAGTGGCATGTAATGGCACACCAAACCCGACTGAGGCTACAGGTCATAAAATGTTTTGTAAATTTTTTAAATTACCAGGTAATAAATATTTCGCCTAAAATGACACGTGCAGAAACAAGTCATAAAACACGGATTTTCCATAAACATGGCGAAATATTTATTACCTGGTAATTTAAAAAATTTACAAAACATTTTATGACCTGTGGTCGGCTTATTGGCAGTAACCAATTAAGTCCCTCTTTAAAAAACATTTTATGACCAGTAGTTCACGCAAATTTTCCTATTAAAGAAAAGCAAATATCGCTTATTTTTTTTACCTATTTTTTACCAAAAAATAAATATAAATACTTCACACACTCTGAGTCAAATTTCAGTTGAATACTAAACGTGAAAGTGTTAAAGTGTTTTTTTTGTAAAGTAAAGAGTGAAGCTGTAAAGACAATTTAAAGTAAAATGAATAAATTTTGCTGCAATCCGTTTAACAAGAGTGGACATCGTTCGAAAAAGATAAAAGTATTAAAATTAACTGGTGTTTCGAAGCGATACATGAATGAATTAAATATACAATACGGTGAGGAAGCACAATTCATTTGCCCCAAGTGTAAAATCGATTTGTCTCAACAAGCAAATGCATTGAAACAAATGCAACCACAATCCGAGAGTGAAATGACAATTGAACAAAATGTTTCATCTGATAGTGAGGCAGACATTCCGATGGTCAATATGTCTTTGAGTCCTTTGAATGAGGCTATTACCACTTTAGGTGAAACGCCTATTAGAAAAAGAAAGTTGCGAAGTGAAAAATACAGGAAAGATAATAAAGGCAAGGTTATGAGTGCAATCGCGACAATATTTGATGAAGGCTCTGATAACGAATGCAGTCAAGCAGATGACGTTGATGACGGCAAACAAATGATTGAGCAGTTGAAAAGAAAATTCAATTTAGCGACCACTTTTCAGGAGAAATATCTCATTTTATCTGTGCTGCCTCAATCATGGTCTATACGCAAGATTTCTGAACAGTTTCAAACATCTTTTTACATCGCGAGAGAAAGCAAAGAATTAGTTCGACAGAAGGGCATATTGGCGACTCCCACCAAGAAATTTGGCTCAAGGACCCTCAGCGAAGCAACGGTGAAATTGATTCAAGATTTTTACTGCAATGATGACAACAGCCGCGCCTGCCCAGGTACACGTGACTATGTTATCACACGTGAAGATGGAGAAAAAGTACACAAGCAGCGCAGATTATTATTATGTAATCTATCCGAAGCATACCATCAGTTCAAAGAGAAATACCCAGCAGAAAAAGTGGGATTTTCTAAGTTTGCCATCCTACGACCAAAAGAATGCGTGCTGGCATTAGACAGGCACGGAACGCATTCAGTCTGCGTTTGCATGTTTCATCAAAACATCAAATTAATGTTCTTTCCATGCAAGAAATTAAAAGTATTTCACGGTGAAATTGAAACATATAGGGACCTCCTGTCGAAGTCGTTGTGCGCATACCCCACGGAAAATTGTCATCTGTCCAAATGCGACAATTGTCCGAAGATTGACGAGCTAGAGCAATATTTGGCGGAAAAGTTTGAACAGCTGTTAATTCAGGAGGTGCATTTCAAACAGTGGATAATTAGCAGCGGCAGATGTTCCCTTGAGACCGTGGTAAAGCAGATTCCGGAATTCATCGAGGAATTCGGACTCAAGTTGAATGAACTGAAGGCGCACCATTTCATATCCGAGATGCAATCGAAATTTCTAAAGGAAAGTAAGAAGAAATTAGCCCAAAATGAATTCATTGCGATAAGCGACTTTGCCGAGAATTACACTTTTCTCGTTCAGGATGAAATTCAGGCTTATCACTGGGCAAACGACCAGTGCACGGTGCATCCTTCTTACATTTATTTCAAAAACGAAGATAACGAACTACAGACCGTAAGCCTTGTTGTTGTCGCGGAGAGTTTAGCTCATAATTATGTGTCCGTTTATTTATTTCAAATGAAACTGTTTGAATTCTTAAGATCAAAATTCGATGCAATCGACAAAGTAACGCTTTTCTCAGACGGCGCGGCTTCTCAGTACAAGAATAAAAAAAATTTTTACAATCTTTGCATAATTGAAGAAGAACAAAACTGCAAGGTCGAGTGGCACTTTTTTGCGACGTCACACGGTAAGGGCCCATGCGATGCGTTAGGGGGAACCCTAAAACGCATGGCGACTAAGGCAAGTTTGCAAAGGCCATATACTGACCAGATCTTAAATGTACAACATTTGTTTTCGTGGATTCAAAGCAAGGAAATTGCCATTAACACAGTTTTATGCACTCAAAAAGAACACGATGCCATGGAGCGACGACTTCAAAACAGATATAATAATGTCAAAACTATAACTGGAACGCAAAAGTTTCATTGCTTCATACCAAATATTTCTGATATGTCAATTAATGTAAAGCGGTACTCTTCGTCTGCCGACGTGCTAAATTTAAAGTTACTTTAATTTTATAATGATGCCAAGACAATTGAAATTTTTAATAAATATTGTAATTAAGTATAAGCAGCAAAATAAGAAAGATTTTTTCTTCATAAATGTATTTTTAACTGTAAAATAATTTTTAAAATGTATTTTTAATAATAAAATAAAATAATGTTAAATAATTAAAAATAATTCAATTATAAAAAATATAAAAACAATGAGAACAAGGTGGTCTCTTAAATGCTCTTCTCCTGTCCAAACAAGGAGTCGGGGCCCATTTTTTTATTGCTGATTCTTAAAGCAAAAATTATGAGGAATCCAAAAAAAAAAATAAAATTAGCCGGAAAATTTAGGAGCTTCTGTGGAAAATCGGAAAATTTAATTTTCATGGGAAAATTTAATTTTCATTGGAAAAAAGGTAAATTTCTGAGAAAAATTAGGAAAATTTTATTTTTCAATTAAAGCCTGATTCAATACCTTTCCAACGAGCTATCACTCGTTGCGATCGCTTAGTAGTTTTTTTTAAACAACTTTCAATGAGGTCCCTTATGAAGAATTCTTAAATTTTGTCACATGACAGTGGTGTACACCACCACTAAACCAGTCACTATAAAAAAAAATATATGTAGGTACATTATTTTTTGCTGGGCAATCGATTGAGACTATTTATTTTAAAATCGGAGAGGGGTCGTCCAAAAGGTGATCGCTTTCATATGGAATTGCTCTATATCTCATATAGTAGCCAAAGAATTTGAGATATTTTAAATGCAAAATCCTAAGAAAATGCATCGGGAAAAATTATGAAAATTTCATAAAACGATTTTTAAATAGTTACGTCTATGATAATGCCGATGTTCTACCCTTCTGTAGGTACGCCATGTCGTTGCAAGCCAGATTTGTTGAGAAACTTGAGCTACACGATAATTTGGTTGTCAGCCAAATATACGAAAACGAGAAAAACACCATCAATGGACGTATTAACGACAATCCAGCTCCTCTGGACCTTACCTTATTCTATATGAGCCCAGCCTCCAGCAATCATAGGGGCTGAATATGATATACGATGAACTGTTATATGAATATGTTTTGTCAATTTATGTAACAGAACTTTTGTTATTTAGGTTTAGTAATGTTATTTGTTTAGTTTAAGTAATGTTATTTACAGAGTGTAATGACTGGTGGTCATTTAAACAAATAAAAATTGCGTTCCCTATTTTCAAATTTATTAATTGGTATTTTTTTACGCAATTTGTTTTGTTCAATAGAAGGGACTTTAAGCTTCAATTTGCGTGTTCAGACGTTAAAATCGACTGATAGGAACGTAAGTAATGTGGAGTTAAAAATGAATTTTAATTTTTTGTTGAGTTTCCATGTAAAAGTTGAATATTTTGACATTTTAAATAGGTATTTTTTTATAATTTCTTATTTTCTTCAATCGTATTTTACAACCAATACTTATTTATTATTCCTAAACTTAATTTTGGTCAGAAAATGCCAACATTTATTTAGTCTCAATATTCACAGGGGCCAAAGGTTGGTTTTTTTGGAAGAAAGCTAATTCTTGTGAGGATTAAACTGAAAAATAACACTGAAATTCCCAACAATATCAATACCATTTGGATATATAATATACAGAACACAACATCGATAAAATTTTAAGTAGACTTTTACTATTGATTTAAAGTGCACATATATTTTATTTAAATGTATTATGTATTAAAATTTATACTAAAATTAGAAACAAATTATAATCTTTAAACTAGTATTAATTAAACAATATTAGTAAAAATTTCTTCCAAATAGCTTTGATTTTCATTTTGCAGTAGTTGTTTAGCTTCTTCATCTAACTCTAATGAGGTTGATTTCCATTTCTGTCGAATACTGGCCATATATGGGTCTGATGTGCACAACAAAATATTAATAAGATCTTCATTAGTACAATATCTGGAAATTTTTCTTGTATTGTGCTCGCGAAAGAATCTGTAGTCTTTGTTCCTTTTTTCTTGCGCTTCTTCTGAGAGATCTCCAATTGGAAGCATATTGTGCTGAATTATTTGTTCCCCATGGAACAAAATTTTGTGAACTGTGGTTGGCATATGTCTCCAAGAATATTTTTGGTTATAAAGTATTGCTGTCTCATTAGCATACTGACCAAATTTTTTTGCATCTATCTTTTTGCTACATGCTATAACTTCTAATATGATTTGGAATCGTCGTATTAAATCATAATCTACTCCAGTTATAGAAGCTGCAGTTTCTGGATCGGAAAAAAATCTCCTTGTTATGTTTCCATCATTAGAATTTCCTTCTCCTTGCTTTGGCTGGTCAATTATAAGGCCTATCTCACGGTATTTTTCTTGAATATCTTTTTTTTTGCTTTCTTTTTTCCAAATTTTCTTTGTTGTTTCTCACTGTTTCGCCTAACGGGCCAAATTCCAAATCGTATCCCAATTTAAGAATATGCTCCATAAAACGAATTCTAGCATGAAGAGGTGACATTCCAAATTCATATGCTTCATTAAAACTATCGTCTTGTGTTGGTGGTTGGCTCAATTGACTTGATGTTTTTTGGCATATGGTGCAGCTTGACGAAGACTTTGTTTCGGTTAAAGCTTGTGCAACTTTTCCATCGATCATTGTAAGTGACATTTTAAAGTTAACTTCGATGCATTGGTCATTAAATTCAAATATCACTGGTTGAAGTTCTTTAATTTCATCTCTTATTTTGCCAACTTCTTCAGTTATGTCATCTTTAGTTTCTTTTTTGTAAGCAAACTTTATTGTCTACAAAATTTTGTTGACGAGGGAATTTCATTTTTCCATACATCTATCTCTGCAGCTCTACTAGTTAACGGCTCTGAACCAATATAAGTTTTTGTTAAACGTAATGGAACGAAAGAAATCATGAATAAATTGGCATCTGATGAATTTTCCGCATTACATTGTTTGTATTGTTTCTGGCCAGAGGACCCATCACATCCCCATTTAGGAATTAAAGTCATGCTGCAATTTTTAAACTTCTTTAAATAGTCAGCATCAAATGTTTTTAATAATCGTTCTGCAGTGTGTTCAAGAAGATCCTGCAATTTTATTTCTGCTGAACTTGAAGTTACACTAATAGCAGTTGGTGAAGGTAAGCAATCTTTTTTGGCAGAAACTATATCTCGATATGATGGAAAAATTCCACAATTTTTTTCATTGGTTCGCTTCCGCAATTCTGTATATTGGTTTTTAGTCATTTTCAAATCCAAAAATAGTGCAAATGCTTCTTCTGGAGTAAATTTATTTTCTTCAGTTGGTGTCGGCATACTTTCTAAAATCCTTTTTGTGCGTCTGGGGCTTGCTTCCACTATTTTTTCAATGATATCAATTTTACTCTTTTTAGTTTTCGATGGTTGAATTTGGTGCAGAAATGAATCCTTTATGATGCTACAAGAAACTTCTTCATTGATATGTTTAAGCTTGCGTCTTCGTGATCTTTCACTACAATTATCAATTGGCTTTGCTGGTCGACCACCTTTTCCAGTTTCCGTGGTAGTTACTGATGGCTTTTTAAAAATAAGTTTATTTCTTAGCCATTCTTGGTTGCGTGAGTAAAACAATTTCTTGTTTCTGGAACATTGATTGTACCGTTTTCTTAAAGTATTTAAAAAGTTTTTTATTTTTAAGTTATGAATTGTAATTTCTTGTTTGTCGCATATTTTGAAGAATGGATTATTCATTATATGTAAGATAATGTCGTTTTCATCTTTCCTTTCAAAATATATATCAGATAGAACACTATAACTGTGCTCTATGAAGTAGGAAATTTCCGAGAAATTTGACCTTTTTTAAAAAAATAGTTAAATTGTTCTGAAAACAGTAGAGCTTCAATTTTTTCACCAGTAATAGGAAATAAGTTAAGTTACAACACAAAATTTATTTCGTCCAAAAACAAAAATGTTATGATCATTTAAACTTTAAAAATTAACTAAAAATATCATAAATTTACTAAATTCTTAAAAAGCCCATTTTGGACCACCCTGTTCTCAGTGAAATAGTTGAAATAGAGTTCTAATTTTTTGGCTCCCGAGGTTTACTACTGTCTACTTTCATATGAGTCTAATAACTTTAAAATCGGAGAACAAAAACCAAAAGGAGTTTTGGCCGCTATCTCAAAATATTGACCACAGTGCGGCGTTTGAAACGCCACTGGCACTACTATTTATGGCGGCACTAACAAGCGCCAAGGCAAAGCACTACTTGGAGTGCTGGTGGTTCTATTTACAAGAAAACAAAGAGCCAATTGCTCGGCTAAGTTTCGTATTTAGAATGATCCTTTATTACAAAATTTGTCTCCTTATAAACTAAAATAACGGTACTTAAATCTAATCCTTATTCTATCTATTTACATGCAATTATATGCTTACACATACATACGTAATATATTGTTTATTTACTAATAAAAAAAAAATAAAATAACACAGCAGATTCTTAAACAGCTGATTCAACGATAAATTATTAGAGATGTGTTATCAACGATTAGAGATGAGTAATAAATACATTACACCCTCACCCTTTATTGAAAAAAAAATTAAATATAAATTTTTTTTATAATACAATTCATTTAATTATATTTTTTTAACATATTATTATGATATTTTCTCATTTTACCTCCTATATCTAAAATAGAAATAACTTCTTGTTTTTCTATTATCCTGCATGGCCCATGATATGGTGCCTGGTTTTTCTTCCTATTCACTGTTCTTAGTAGCACTAGCTCTCCTACTTCTAAATTAAGTGATTTTGTGTTTCGAAATTTATTTACTCTACTCACTTTAGCTATTTCTAAATATTCTTTTGTTTTCTCTAAAGAAAATTTTAATCTTTGCCTTAATTCTCTTGCATAGTTTTCTATATTGTAAATTTTTTCATTACTTCTAATTTCATCATTAGGCAGGTAAGGTAACTTCCCAAAGACCAATTCATATGGCGTGTAATTTGTATCTATGTGTGGCGTTGTATTGTACGCGAATGTAAAATATTGAACACAATTATCCCATTCACTATCTTTACAGAAGTTTAATAAAAATTCATTGAGTACTCTATGATTTCGTTCTATTGAGCCCAAAGTCTCATGATGGTAAGGTGCGCTAAAAATTTGTTTTATATCTAACAATTTGCATATTTCTGACATTAATTCGTTTGTGAATTCAGTACCCTTATCTGATTTAAAGATTTTGAAATTACCGTATTTCAAAATAAATTGTTCTACCAGTGTTTTTGCTACTGTTCTTGCCTCTTTAGTCTCCATAGGAAATGCTACCACGTATTTTGTAAGTTCGCATTGAATTGTAAGTATGTATCGGTTGTAATTTGACAAACGCAAAGGTCCAACCGTATCGATTGACACCACCTCAAAACTAGTTCCTGGTGTGTCTGTTAACATAATTTTTTCTTTTGTATGTTTAGTTTATTTATTTTGCATTTTTTGCAATTCAAAATATGTTGTTTTACCATTTTGCTCATATTCTTCCATATGTAGCGCTGCTTCAGCTGCAAAACCTTTCTGATGCCTAAATGTCCTCCATGAATTGAATTGTGGTATTCATTGATAAGTTTCATCTGTGTTTCTTTACAAAGTATTCGTTTTGGTTCTTCATATATTAATATTTTTAAATTTGTTTTCGTTTTTAATTGTAATTTGTTGTATAAATTTTTTTAATTTGTCCATTGCCATGGTTTTAAATATTTTATCGTTTTTACTCAAAGCTAGCTCGGTTATTCTTAAATCACGCATTTTTGATAACAGTTTCTTCAACGTCAACGTTGTGCTCGATGAATTATCGCTACATCTTGCTATGATTTCATTACCCGATACTTCTATTAAATTATTTTTAAAATCTTTACGTATTTGAAACTTAAGTTTTCTTGTTTTACGTAAATCTGATATTGATGTGTAGTCCCAGACAAAAAGTTGATCAGGCCTTTGCTCGGACGTACATTTTGCATTGTTTGTAATGTCAGGGTTATTTTCATTTTCCAATTGTTTTTTCTTGTTTCTGGTTATTGCTAACACCTTCTTAGCTGATTCATCCGCTTCTGGGATCATTGCTCTCAATGTGTCGCTATTCAAAACTATTCTTGATAATGCATCCGCATTCGTATTCATTTTTCCTTTCTTGTATTGTATTTCGAAATTGTAATCAGATAAATCCATTCTAATTCGTGTCATTTTTGACGACGGGTTTTTGTGTGAAAATAGAGAACTTAACGGTCTGTGGTCAGTGACTACGATAAAATCTCTACCATATAGGTAAGGTCTCAAAAAATTAATCCCCCAATGAATAGCTAACAACTCCTTTTCTATTGTAGGTTTGTTTAGGTCATGTTTTGATAATGATTTGCTCGCGTATAAAATTGGTAAATCTGTTCCAACTTCACCTTGCGATAAAACTGCACCAAAAGCATAATTTGACGCATCTGTGGTTAAAATGAATGGTTTGGTAAAATCTGGGTATCGAAGTATTGGTGGTTTCATAAGCTTTTCTTTTAGTGTTTCGAACGAGTCTTGACATTCTTTGTTCCATAGAAAAGGTTTGTTTTTCTTTAATAGTGCATTTAAATATTTAGCTATGTCCGCAAATTTTGGTATAAATCGGCGATAGTAATTGCAGAAAGCCACAAATCTTCTTACTTCATCTGCACTTGTCGGAACTGGATAGTTTCTAATTACGTCATCCTTAGCTGGATCTGTTGTAATTCCTTTATTTGTTATGAGGTGCCCAAGATACACTACCTCTGGATTTAAAAAACTGCACTTGCTTGCATTTAATTTGAGGTTGTATTTCATTAACCTTTGAAAAACTTTTATTAAATTGTCGTTGTGGTGCTTTAAACTGCATCCAAATACAATAATGTCATCCACATATAAAAAAGCTTCAGCATCTAAGCCACTAAGCGCAATTGTTAACATTCGCTGAAAACAGTTTGAAGATATTTTCAAACCGTAAGGTAATCGCTTAAATTGGTAATGACCATTTCCTGTGGAAAATGCTGTCAAAGGGCGTGAATTTTTATGTAATTTTATTTGATGAAATGAACTGGTCATGTCCAGCGTTGAAAAATATTTGGCTCTACCAAGTTTGTCGAGCACATCTTCTATTCTTGTCAGCGGAAATTTGTCGTTGACTATCTTCTCGTTTAGTTTACGGAAATCTACTACTAGACGCCATTTTTTTGTATCATCTGTTGACTTTTTTGGTACCACGAGTAGTGGTGAATTGTATGGTCTAACCGAATTCTCAATTACGTTGTCGCCTAATAATTGGTCAACCTGATTATTTATTTCCTCTACTTGTGTCTGTAAAAGTCTGTAGTTTTTTATATATACCGGTGTTGAATCTGTTGTTTGTATTTGTTGTGTCTAAAAATTATTAACACTAAGTTCTTCCCCTGGAAGATGGAAAACATCTTGAAATTCTTTAAAATTTTCTCTTAGAGATTTTTCTGCATGTGGGTCACTTCCCCCAATATCTAATATTTTCAAAAGTGTACTTAATCTGTCACCGTCAGGCTGACTTGATTTTCCTGTCGAATATACATTATAATTTTTTAGTTGTTTTATTTTGCAACTAGCACTTTTAAAAATCACACTGTTGTCAGTAGTATTCAGTATTTTAACATGTGCTATGCCTTTCGCGGGTATTAAGGAATTTCCTAAAAATACACCTTCGGCTAACTCCTCACTCAGCACAATGCTCTCTTCATTTACTTCTACATCAAGAGGAATGATTGCCTCTGTTCTTGCTGGTACAACCATGTTTATTGGTTGAATTGTCCTTGAATTCATTGGTATGACAACCTCCTTCTCATTTATATTAAAAGTGATTGTGTATGTTTCAAAATCTATCTTACATAAGTGTTTTTCCAAAATGTCCCGTCCGATTATTCCATCGGTTTGGATTGGAAAATCATTTTCCACAATGTGAAAACTGTGTTGAAAAGTTTCGTCTATAATTTTTAGATTTAAACTTTTTGTGCCTATACAATCGACGGCTTCTTTTGTTATACCGGTTAATCTGACAATTTCTGTTGTATTTATATTACAGAAATTTTAATTTTTACATATTGAAATATCCGCCCCCGTATCAACTAAAAATTTTAGACTCCTATTAATATTACAACATTCTAAAGCTATGTATACATTTATGTTGCTCGATATTTTATAAATTGTTAATTTTGGCCTCATTGGGCAACTTTTTTCGTTACCCGGCCCTCTTAGTTTCCCTCATCAGCATTGTAGTGTAAAGACTTGTATGCGTTATTTTTACTATTTTGTGCTTTCTTGCTGTTATCGCTATTTTCATTGAAACTGTTGTTTCTAGTGGTGTTTTTATTTTGATTATAATTACTATTTTTCAAGCTGTTGTTGCCATTATTTTTATTGTTGTAATTGTTGTTTCCAAAATCGCCATTATTTTTTTTTAAATTGTTGTTCGCACCATTGGTGTTTCTGTAATTGTTGTTTGAACCATTGTTGTTCCTGTTATTGTTGTTAGAATCATTGTTTTTTCTATAATTGTTATTTGAAATATTGTTGTTTCTATAATTGTTGTTAAAACCATAATTGTTTCTATAATTGTTGTTAAAACTATTGTTGTTTCTATAATTGTTATTAGAACCATTGTTTTTTCTAAGATTGTTACTTGAACGGCTATCTATGCGAAATAGGTTCATATTATCTACTCCTAAATTTCCTTCTGCCGTCATGCATCTCTCAACTGCCTCATTTAATGTTTTTGGCATATTTGCCAATAAAAGTGGTTGATATTCAACATTAACTCCTTTCATAAATACATTTAGCGCAACACTATCACTCACTTTGTAGATAGCATCTTTAGCTTCTTGTGTAGGGCTTGGTAAATTTTTAATTTCAAAATTACTCATATGGTCTGAAAGTTCGGCAATTTTCTTCCTAAAATCAGATATGCTACTCTTATCTTGCTTTGTTATACCTAACTCTGTCAGAACTTGTTGAAGCGTTTTCGGATTAGGAAAAGCGTTCGCACATGTACCGATAATTTAAAATTGTAGATGTACTTAACGAATATTTCTCTATCTTCTTGTTTTATCAAATCATGTAACAATTCCGATTGAGTTATGAAATCCTCTAAGTATTCGTAAGAACCTTTAAAAACTTGTAGGTTTTTACTAACCATACCAATATCAAAATTAGCCATTTTTGGCAAATTACCTCCTTGCCTATCCTGTTCAGTATCTTTCTTCTTTATATTTATGTTTTCAATTATTTCGATTAATTCCTTGTGCAAAATTTCAAATTCTGTTTTAAGTGTTTCACTATTTTTATCTTCACTATCTTTAGGGAACTCTTCAACGCTCTGTTTTAAAAACTCTAATCTTTCTAATTTACCTTCCCTATATTTTTTCTCATAAATTCTGTTTTTGCTCTTTTTTATATTCAATTTGAGCTTTTCTAACTCCTCAATACATAAATTTATAAAACTCATTTATAAAAATGATAATAAAAAAAAAATAGTTAATATAAAAAAGTTTGTTAATTTATACCTTAATTTCCCCATGTGTATTAATTTACAAAAAAAATTGGTTATTTCATTCAAATATTTGTTTTAAACAAAATAAAATTAGTTAAAAAAAAAATATTATTCTACTTCAATAATTTTTCTTAGTGTATGGGTACCGAGTACTCAAATACAACCCTGTAGTGGTGGGTGTTCAGTGATTAGCTGATCTATACAATACAACTCTGCGATGATTGACGTTTAATCGTCAGCTGATCGGTAGATGACTTTTTCGTATTTTCTTTTAATGTGCTTTTTCTTTTATTTTTAACAAGTGTTAATTTAATAAATTTTTAAAGTTTTCAATTTAAAGTTTTTAAATCCAATTAAATATTTCCCTCAAACTTTAAAATCAAGTGTTGTGTTTTTCTTTTTATATAATATGATTTGTATAAATAAAAAAAAATTTAAAATAAAAATTATTTTTAATGCCAAATTATGGCGTGTTGTTGTTTTATTTTTTTTACATTCTTTTTTTAAAAAGATTATTTGTTTTTGTGGGCTTTTAACTTCGGAGTGATAGCATCGATTTGCTCCTAAATTTCAGTGGCACGTTCCCAAGATGGTGGTGTTTCGGACGACACAATATTTTTTAGCGATGACAATTTTCTTCGCAGCTTTACAATTCTGCCTGGTCTTCTTCTCTTTGGCTTTTGTGTTGGCGGGATTGCAGTCAATTTTTCCTCTGTTCTGCGCTGCTGCCGCTTCAAATATTCCTCGATGGTAATTGGTTGTGGTTGTTGTTTTGCTGGAGTCTTTGCTGTATTGGTAGGTGCTGTGGTGTAATTATTTCCTATGACCGGCACAGAAGCTTTTTCCTAATTAGGCAGGATCGCCATGTAATGACTGGTGGTCATTTAAACAAATAAAAATTGAGTTCCCTATTTTCAAATTTATTAATTTTTGTTGGCCGGCGTTTGAAACGCCACTGGCACTACTATTTATGCCGGCACTAACAAGCGCCAAGGCAAAGCACTACTTGGAGTGCTGGTGGTTCTATTTACAAGAAAACAAAGAGCCAATTGCTCGGCTAAGTTTCGTATTTAGAATGATCCTTTATTACAAAATTTGTCTCCTTATAAACTAAAATAACGGTGCTTAAATCTAATCCTTATTCTATCTATTTACATGCAATTATATGCTTACACATACATACATAATATATTGTTTATTTACTAATAAAAAAAAATAAAATAACACAGCTGACTCTTAAAACAGCTGATTCAACGATAAATTATTAGAGATGTGTTATCAACGATTAGAGATGTGTAATAAATACATTACAAGAGGTCTGCTCTGTTAGCGACTTTAACTTAGTTATTACAGTAACACACATATAGCTCTAAGAATGTTATTATTTTCATAGTATGAAAGACAATAAATGTAGTCGAACAAGAAGACTTAATAACATTTTTACTTACTTAACAGAAAATTAAAATAGATACAGAAAAATTGTACAAATTTGTATGGAAAATTTAGAGGTACCTTCACATTTTCACTCATAACTTTTGAACCGGTAAACCGATTCTGCTCATTTTAAATACCAAACTGCTCAGGAGGATGTTCAATAATCCCCGCTTGCGTCTTCGCGTCGTGATCGCCATTTCAACAGACAGGGTATAAAAAAATCTGTTTTTCTTGATATTTTAAAACTTTTATAAAAATTGCAAAAGTGCATAAATTCTAATCCTCATGAAATTTTAAACTAAAATATATAAAATGATTTAATAAAAAAATTAAAAAATTTTATCAGAACTATTTTTTCAATTTGAATAAATGCTTTAGATTTAAAAAAATATACGATATACTATAACTTATGCTTTAGAACAGTGAAAATATGAATTTATTGGTGTTTTACACCGTAAGAAATTATTTTACCTTTCTAGATAAATGAATGAATAAATTAATAAATGAAGTAATCGATAAATTAAATTGAATTAAAATAGTTAATGTTTTTGTTTTCTCTATTATAAAAAATAAAAATAATTCATAATAATGATAATATTTTTTGATTGCATACAAGGCACTCTGCCTCATTTATTATATTTCAAGAAAATAAAACAAAAAATTCTTCCCACTTAACATTCCCCATTTTTAATTTAAAATGTAAACGAAATAAATACCTACAATAAAAAAATACCTATAATAAAAAAACAAATTAGAGTGTACTTTATTTCTTCAACAAAGCGGCATATACTTGCTCTGTTGAAAGTTAGCGTACTTCTGAATGAAATAATTGTATTTTTTGTGCTCTTAGCTGTGAGATTTGTTGACATTCGTGTAGCGTACGTATAAATTGCCGATTGAGTTCGGCCCCTGAGTGCTATGGGTTCCGATCACTGCTTTAGAACACACGCAGAGAAAAAACATGATTAATAAATGGTCGTAGACCATATTTATTCATATTGGCCTAATATGTTAACCCTAATAAGTTTATTATAGCCCCAGAATAAATTGAACAAAAATGTTTTGTCTTAAGCATTTTTAAATTCACCATAATATTTTATGGTGTTTTACACCATAAATATTAATTTATGTGAAATGTTTGCTACTATAATATATATGTTTTCAACTATACAATTAAAATCATAATATTAGTTGCACACAAAAGTGTATGTTTATTACAAAAAATTATGTTTGCCTTTAAACACTCTCTAAATGAGCAAACATTTATTGTCAAAATAAACAGTGTGCGTTTATAAAACAAATAAAATTTTCTGCCGCGTCATTTTCCGTTCGCCAGCGATAGTTAATAACCTGAGTGAGTATAAAATAATAAAAACATTTTTCGGTGAGCAAAAGGCCATGCTGCCTTGCAAATTTAATGATTAAAATTAAAGGTATGTGTGCATATATAAATGCAGTTATTTAATTTATATTTTAATGTATATATGTATACCTCTTTAATAAAAAATAAATCTTTGAAATTACATTTTCTATTTGTTTTATTGTGCGAACCATATAACATGTTGACATAGACATTTTGCATGGTATTGGGAAATATAGAAACATGGTTTGAAAGATCGTTTGCGTTTTTCTTGTGAACATATTAATATGTTTGAAATAATAATAAGCTATTAATATTATATCTGAACATATATAGTTACGTAAGACGTGTTTGACACAATCATAACCACAAACATTAATGATAGTTTGCGATTGTGATTGTATCAACCATGTTTTTTCTTTGCGTGCAGCGGTCGGCAGAAAGAGAGAATATGAATATATTGGTGTTTTACACCGTAAGAAATTATTTTATCTTTCTAGATAAAGGAATGAATGAATAAATTAATAAATGAATTAATCGATAAGATAATATCCGTATTCACTAAATTAAAATAGTTCATGGTTTTGTTTTCTGTAGTATAAAAAATAAAAATAATTCATAATAATGATAATAATATTTTTTTTGATTGCATACAAGGCACTCTGCCTCATTTAAAATAATTCAAGAAAATAAAAAAAAAATCTTCCCATTCAACGTTCCACATTTTTAATTTAAAATGTAAACGAAAAACAAAATAAATACCTACAATAAATAAAATTCCTATAATAAAAAAAAAAAACAAATTTTTAGAGTGTACTTTATTTCTTCAACAAAGCGGCATATGCTTGCTCAGTTGAAAGTTAGCGTACTTCTGAATGAAATAATTGTATTTTTTGTGCTCTTTCACTGCTTTAGAAGTAATGAAGAGTGATTTTTTAAGATATGCATCGGGTTTATATCCAGATCACTGCGTTTGAAATATGAACACATGAATTCTTTTGGAAGTGCCTTAAAATAACACCAAAAAATCATTAAAGAATGTCAACTGAAGTTTAGGAAGCAATGAAAGAAGTTATAGTCACAGAATGACTACCATTTTTTTGCTAGGTAATTAAAAGTACCAAAAGCGTAGACCTGGTAGATCGTAAAGACCGGTAGACCGTAAAACCGGGTAATGGGGAGGGGGGTCTATAATGAACCCAATAATAGCAATAACAAATATGCTGCACTTGATATGGAGCATGATGATGACAATGAAATTGACAATAACAATGAAAAAGAAAATGGAAATGGAGAAATATCGCAAATTAAGCCACCTCCAATAATAATTAAACACGTTATTGATATTAGGGCGATGGTTAACAATCTCGCTAAACTAATAAAATCTGATGATTTTTCCTATAAATCCGCAAAGGATGGTCAGGTAAGGTTGATGATCAAAAATGTACAATCTTATAGATTGGAAGTAAAATATCTTGAAGACAAAAAGAAAAACTTCCATATATATCAACTTAAAGATGAGAGTGCATATAAAGTTGTTGTTAAACATATTCATTTTTCTACACCAACACTTCTTATTAGAGATGAAATACAAAGTCTGGGTCACAAAGTACGCAACATTATGAATATTAATAGTAGATTTACAAAAATCAATATTTGATAAATAATGTGTATCCCATCCTATCTATATTAGAGAAAAAATGTTAGTAATAAATACAAAGCGTCGGCAGAATAACGGCACAAAGTTGCTCATCGGCAGGCTTATGTATGTTATTTTTTTTTAGTTTTTCTAATAATTTGTTAAAATTTAATTGTTTAATTGATAAAATTTAACATGCTTTGTTAGATATTTTTTTGTTTCGTCTTTTTTATAATTGTCAAATGAAAATGACAGCTGAGATTTACGTAATAGCAATAATTGATAACAGATATTGCCGAACAATTATTTCAATATAAATTGCCGGCAATAAATATTTACGAAATAGAGTCACAGAACAGAAGATAAATTACCCAGCAAAACTTTGGTAATGGGTGCGATATTCTCATGCGTTACCTTGTAATGATAGCTCGTTACCTTTTTCATTATTTGCAAGCATAAAGTAATATGTTACTCATAATTGATTACGTAATTTATGATTTATTAATGTAAAGTAATAATTGAAATATTTTTGAAAATCTATTTTTAGATACATTACTTTGTGTTTTTTTGTAAGCAAAAGGGTAATGTATGTTTGTTTTGATAACACTAGTGAAAAAACGAAGCGCAACAATTTATTTAAGTTTAAAGCAATCAAATACTATATGCGTCGTTAGCTCAGTGGGTAGAGTTCTTGGCTGGCAACCAGATTTCCCTGGTTCGATTCCCATCTTGACCACATAATTTTTAATTACAAATAATTTAAATAAAATATTTGTATTTGAGGCTCATCGCTTGTAAAATTCATCAATTAAGTAAGGTGTAAAGTAATCCATTGGCCCCTATGGCTATATATTACTTTACCCATTATTTGGTAATGTGTGGTTTTGCTGGGTGGTTTAAAAAATTAAAGATTTTAAGTTGAAAGTTAAAGTTAAAAAAATTATAAGTCAATGTAACCAATTATTGTTAACCTCTTCGTTATCATTTGGGTAACCAATTATTTTTTGACCACCTATCTGCAAAAAGGTAACCCATTATTTTTATTTTTTAATAAGCATAATTGTAGGAATGAACCCATTACTTTGAGGTTCATCGCCTGTAAAATTCATCAATGAAGTAAGGTGTAAAGTAATCCACCCTATTGCTATACATTACTTTACCCATTATTTGGTAATGTGTGATTTTGCTGGGTTTGAAAGTTGAAGTATGTGTTAGTAATTTTTAGCGAATTTTGCATAAGAAACCACACAAAATCTAATACCTAAAATAAAGATGAATATAAAAGAATTCTAAAATAACTTTTTTGCAACAAAAAAAATTTATCGTTTTTAAACAAAGGCGTGTGACGCATGTTACATTTTTTCTAGTAGTACATAAATAAACACAATTGAATTTATTTTAACAAAAAAAATAATTTTAATAACATTTCTTAATACAAACTTTTTATTTTTTTAATGAACCAACTCAAAGAAAGTGTAGCCTTTAGGAAATACATTAGACATTTTTAATTTTTGTTCTAGTTCCCTAAAAATTCTAAATCATGAAAATTGTATTTTCATGTATTTCAAGACAAGGTTGCATATGTTTTCGATGTCATAACAGAAAATTAATATTTTAATTCTTTAGGAATTCTGCCAATAAAATTGGTTACCAACAAAATTTATTCCACAACATATTCTGTTAGAACAAATTCCATGGAACTAGAACCCGTTTACCTAAACTTAAATGATAAGATACAATATAACTAACCAGCTTCAGAAGTGGTTCTAGGAATATTTGGTTACTTTTGGAATAATTTCAAACAAAAATTATCGGTGTTAAAACAGACAGAAAAACTGATTATATGGACAAAAAGTTGTTCAACAATTCGTTCTTAGAAACAGAAAATTTTCCTGTTTATTTATTGATCTAGTGGATCTATAAGATTCTATAAGACGAGCGACGATTAGTCGTTTATCAAATTTGTAACAACAGTTTACAATATTCATGTAATATGGTGGATATTTAATTTCGAAAGTGGACGATAAACGATAATCGTCTTATAAAACCTGGACACAAGTTCTGAGAAATAATAATTCACTCTCAAAAATTCTTAAATTTTAAAGCTTGAATAGGCGGCAGATGTAAAACAAAACACTTTAAAATGCATATTTTGTTCCAATAAATCAAACACGTGGCTAAGTATTCTTCTAAAAAGCACTATGACGTTACTGTTTTTTTATTTATTTTATTTATTTATATTATATTTTTTATATATTTTTTATATATTATTTTATATAATTCAGTATTATTTTGGCCTCAGCGCCAAAACAACATATTAAAATTGTTTGCAATTGGAAATAACAAAATTTTTAAGAACTGAAAAAAGTTGATTTGTCATAAAATTTTGAAAGAGTAGAAAAGCTTAAGTACTAGGTAAGGACCTGACAGGAATACGCGTATTCAAAAGTTTTGTAAACTACGAGGATTTCTGAGCTTTTTTAGTAGAAAACCTTTAACTTTAAATCCTAAACCATAAAATTAAAGTGGCAGCGACAGTTCTGTCCGGCTTTGTAATTTTCGCAAAAACAATACAATATTTTCAAAAATTATTTATTGAATAGGGTTTTAAGGGAGCTCTGGTTTATTTAGAAAATGTTCTACAATGATTTCTCTGCTTAAATACACTGTATACACTGCATTTTTCTTTTTTAGGTTTAGGGGTTTACTTGAGCACTTTGTGTCCTTACTGGTGAAAGTTATACTTTAATTTTGCATATAACGATTCATCGATTTATCAACCCGAATAACTGATTAATCAATTTTCGTCATTTTTCGAATAATGCTTTGACCGGTTAACCTGCAGGGTCGAATATTTTGAAACACTATTTTTAATGCAATTTTTTAAAAAAGCAAATCGTTATGCACCCTTCAGAAATTAATATGCTATTTTTTATTGTAGAATTTTAATTTTTGTATTTACTTAAAGCAGTATATAAAATTGATTTAAAATTATATACGACTTACAAAAAAAAATTCATTCTACTTACAATATAAAATAATCCTTATTTTCCGTGACGCACGCTGCAACTCATGGACCTAACATTTCATACCTAATTTCAATCTTTCCAAAATAGTATAAAACAAAAATTTTTACTAAAACGTGGCCTTCGATCGGACCATCTATGTTAACACTAAGGTAGTGATATGAACACCTGAAAAATTATAATTTTTTGTATAATATTAAGATATCTAAGGTAGGGTAGGATTTGGTAATAATTTTGGTGTTAATGATCATCCAAATACATTTTATTTTTATATTTACAATATTAGATATCTAGTCTAATGTTCCATTAAAAAAATTAAGTTTGATAGATTTTCTGGGACTTGCCCATATTGTTTTATAGATTTTTTTTGGCAAAAAAAGATAAATAAATAAATTTATGTCATTTCTAATACCATATAAAAGTTTTTTAATTTATGTAACACGGTAGATATTTGGAATTTGTGGGTTTTAAGATAGTTTCACGTACTACAGAGGAGCTATGGGAATATGTACCTTGTTTTTTTATTTCAAAATGGTACTAGGCCAAAAAGTTTGCATATGTTTCGGTACTTAGCCGCCAAAAAATAGTTTTTGGATATTAGCGGTTTACTTCTCTGGGTCGCCTAATTCTGATCGGACATATATGTTTACGTTTGCTTTTCATAAATCTTTGTAATTTGTTCTTTTAGAAAAATTTTTAGAATCGCTCTATAAATATGTTATGTAAATGTTATTGTACAATAATATCAATAAATATCAATTTGTCGAAAATATGGCTTATAATTTAAAATATTCTGTTAAAATGTGTAATGCATTACCAGTGATTTGTTTTCTTAAGACATGGGGGAAGGGTATTCAAAGATTCGGCACAGCTGTATTTAGTATTTTTTTTACTTGTTTTAAAATCAGTTGGGAAATCTGCTAAAGACCAATTGGACTTGAAAAAATCAATGGGAATTGCGAAGAAAATCTTTTAATATTGCAAAAAAATACCAAGTAGAAAAATGCTAAACGTTTGTAATTTGCACATATAAAAACCAAGAATACTGTGAGCGACATCGTCAAATTAATATCCCATTTGTATTTAAAAAAATATCCAATAAGAAAACATTTTCCTCGAAAGTTTTCAAACTAAAACCTTTGACATGATAATTATCTTTGCTGCTTTAGAATTGCACTACTACATGATAGTAAGAGATTAACGTATTCCAAAACCAAATTGTAGTCTTATTAAAAGTCACTAGTGTCATTAAGATGGCACTTAACATTTTAAATAAAATTTATTTTAAAAACATTTCACGTTGCAAAGTCTGTTGTATATATTATCCTCATCCACCCCCCGGATCCACGCCAGAATATGTATTATGAAACATTTTCATAAATATTGATTAAAACTTATTCATAAATATGAAGAAACTTTTATAAATATGATGTATTCTTTTCATATTTATTTTTACTATTGACAAACACTTATAAGATAACCCTACTTGTGCAGTGCATTTTGTGTTGGAATTAGGAAAATAGGTTATGGGAGGGAGAAAAGTGGAAGTAGTGATTGGGAACTTTTGACATGAAATGCTGTATATTGTAGCTGAGAGGAAAGACTGATCAACAAATTTTGCCAGTTATCCACTAGACAGTATACTTCAAGCGGATGTGCTCTACTATACAAACGAATATAATCCTGGACTTAAAATTCACTTATCTCGGCAGAATAAATTTCATGGTAATACAGAACAGTGACACTGAACCGACATTCCTACAATGCTCCAAGGAGTTAATAGAGCTGGATACCCTACTGTCATTAATAAGTGCCCTTTGTACACGGTTTAAAACCTCCCAAATAGACTTTTAAGGTCGTGCCCTTATATGAAAGTTGTATTACATATTCGTCCGGATATAGGTGGTATAGATTAATTATGTTTTTTCTGAGCGCACGAAGCTTTTTTCCTGAGTGCAAGGTACACATATTTAGTTTTTTTCGTAATCAGCTAATCAATTCGCATCATTTTATTGATATTCCTACACAAAATTCGAATATTTGCTATAGCTTCATTGATTATTTGATATGTTTTTTTCTCTTTTTTTTAATGGAACTTTTTAATAAATCTAGGAACAAGTTTAATAACTTAATAGAGCTTTTTTATTTCAATGTAAATGCCAATGAATTTGTATTTCCAATAAAATTTGTTACTGAATCTATAAAGAAATTCATTTATATCATAAGGATAATTCTTGCGGTGTACTTTGTATTGTTTATGAATTCCAAACTAAAACTACGTTTCCTGTGAACATATTTTCCCATATACATTTCTCACCAAACCAACATGTTTTGCCCAAAATAGGCTTAGTGGAAATATAGTATAAGGGAGGGATGGTAAACAAATATGAACACTGTTAAAATATGTCTGATATGTAAATGCTGCTAGACATACAAGTTATCAATATGTATAAATGCTATGTTCAGAATACTGTAAATTATATATACGTATTTTTTTATCCCCTTTACCACAGGTGGAAGGGTATATATAAGTTTGTCATTCCGTTTGTAATTTCTACAATATTGAAAGTGTAAAGTATACACTCTAATTAATTTCTGTTGAAATTTACCCAACTTATAGTAGGAAACTGTACTCCTACTATAAGTTGGTTAAATTTACTCTGTGTGCGTAAACGAAAAAAAGTACACACATTATGCGTAAGTTGGTGCACATAAAATGGGTAATTTTACATCGAAAGTGCGTAAAAATTAAATGAAATTTTAAAAATAATTCACAAATTTTCTAAAAATCTATTTGAAGTGTAAATATACGCATTTCATGCCTAAAATGCATTTCTAAATGCGTAAAAATACCAAAAATATGTGTGTATTTACCAGCGCAATGCTTTAAATTAAACTGCACAAAAACATTTGATTTATAAGATAAAAAAAATTAGTTTTATTTCATACATTTATGATTTATTTATTTAAAAATATAATACAGAATGCATTTAGCTATTATTACATGATTTAGCGCAGCTTTCGAATGGGCATGTGCAATAGTGGTCACCTTCAATTCAAAGTGTGCGCATTGATCTTTCCAGATATAGTTTAGTCATCCGTGCACTTACAAAGTTGGCTGTTGTCTTGAAAATATGTGGACCATGTATTTGAAAATTGTAATTCAGTTTTTTTGTTGTATGGACGTAGTATAAATTAATTTAATATATAAAATGTCAAAATATTTTTCACCATTCTAATTTAGTGTTATTACAAAAAAATTTGAATTTAATAAAATAATAAAAATTTTAGACACAAAGTGTTTAATTGTAGACATATTATGTCTAAAAATACTTTTTGTGTGTATTGTTGTATGAAAGTGTTCACAAAATAGATTTACACATTTGGTGTTTGTATTTACCGAATTTTCGTAATATTACATAAAACTTTACCCATTTTAATGTAGTAAATTTACAAACATTTTTTAGAGTGTATATATTCTGGGTCCTTATGAAGAGCGAAGTTGATTTAACGATGTCCGTCTGTGTGCTGAAATGGGTTTTCCGAAGAATCCACACATGATGAGGACTTGATTGTTATATATTTCTGTTACATGTGATCCATTTCTGACAGACAGATCGGTTAATAAATGGCTGAGATATTAGCAAAAAACTGAAAAAAAATTTTTCAGTAAAATCCCTTTGTTTAATATGTATGTAAAATTTTACGCCTAACAAACACATCCATTTGTTGAAATTCTTTTCTTTCACCTCCACCTTTTATACACAAACAACAAACACATACAAAGATTTGTCATTTAAATAAAAACCAAACAAATCTCTAATGAACGAAAACTTTTTATATACCTCTATTAACGATGATTTTGTATGAGCTTCAATAGCTCAGTTGTCCAGACGCTATGTCACAAATACTTTTTTTCTCTTAGGCGCGGGTTCGATTCCACGTCTATTCAACATTTTTTCTTTTTGTCCATTTTTTTATATATTCTTACTTTTTTTTTTTGTTTTTTTAAAATTAAATAATTAATTTAAATAAAATTTTAAACTAAAAATTAAGTAATCCATAAATAGGCTAAAACCATCAAAATTTTTATAAAAACCCTCTGATACAAACAAAATACAAACGGTTTTATTTCTATTTTTTGCTCCGATTTAAAAGAATTTATAAAAAGATTTTTAAACCATTTTATTTCTCATATATTATTTTATTTCTCATATATTATTTTAGACTTGTAATATGACCTATGGATACGTCTTATATAGCAAAAGATCGAAAATCTTTAGTATAACAAAAGCTAGGAAATATCGGTTCAGATACAAAAAAGTTATGCCCAAAACATAATTTTTTTTAATACGTATTTTCTGGAACCATAAATCTTCCCGAGTCCAAGTTTTATCATCAAACTAAATGTTTAATTTCCTCTTAAAGGCGTCCGTATGTAAATCTGTCCATTCCATATATGTCCATATATAAACTTCAGTTTTTTCCCAACCATGGTGAAGGGTATATAAGATTCGGCATAGCCGAATTTAGCCGCTCTTACTTGTTATATTTATAGTATGGCATTTGCAATATGTGTTTGTGCAAAATGTCTGCATATAATTTTTTTTGGATAAAACTTGATTTTGATGGGTAACTGTTTTTATTTTTTCTTTTCGTAAAAAGTTCGTACATCATTTTTAAGTGCATAGTATTTGTTTTATTTTAAGTTTTTTATGCAAATTGATATTGGCAACTATTTTTAAAACTGATATTTTTGCAATTTAGTTTTGTTTTATCTTTAAAACTAGTGTTTTTTTGATTTCTGCAAATCGCTAAAAAAATTAAAACTTGACAATGTTAAATATAGTACATATGTATGTATGGATATATCAGGGATGTCGTTTTTTAACATTAACCTATATTGGACACACTATCTCGTACTTTTAAACGGCTGTATTATTTTAAGGTAATTTATTTGTATGTATGAAAATATAGTTTTAGTCTGGTTCGAGATCAAAGATAATTTTTTTCAAATGAAAAAATTTTCTTATTTTTATTTAGTAATCATGGAGAATATACAGAAAAAGTTATTTGGCCTTTATCAACATTCTTCGTGCCCTTGAAAGTGCTAATTGTAAATATCTCTATATAACTCACAAATCAAAAATTCATTCCAGTTGGCTTTTGTCTATGATCTCGAACAAGACTAAAAATACAAAAAATACAATAAAAAACATCAACTAGAAAATAAAAACTTAATTTATTTGTTTAAAAGTAAATAAAATAATTTAACATAACTAAACTATTACATTTGTTATTCATATTTTGATAAGAAAATACTTAACTTTAATTCTGGTTTTTCTTAGAACACAAATAATAATTAGTTTTCATTGAAATATACTACAATTAAAAATATATAATACCAGAGTTGCCATATGAAAATTTTTAAACAATAAATAAAAACTTATTTAATAAAATCGGTTAATTTAAAACTATAACATCTTTTATATTTTGGTATATAAATACGAAATTAAAATTTTAAAATACCTTCACCCGTTCGGGATTAATATCCTAACAAAGTTTTAATTTTGGTTGCCAATATTTGCACTAATTGGCTATTTACACTGAACAACATATTTGTGAAACGCATGGAAGATGTTTAAAACGTGAAACATGTGTTTACATTGGCAACATCTTTCATTTGTTATTTATTCAGCTGTAAAAAAATAAAAGAAAAAGACGCATAATTTTTGTTAAAAATAAAATATGGATTTAGAAAAAGCATTAATCATTGGAGTAGTTGTTGCTTTGAAAGAACAAACCCGAATTTTAATGCAGTACATTGAAATATTAAAGGCCATTCTGGAAGATGATGATGAAGAAGAATTTTTGGTAGACATAAGTATGAAATTCTTACGTGTGCCGCTCATTTTCCTTTGTTGAATAATTTTTTTTGTTTATTTTCTGCAATGTCAATTTGCTAGTGATGGCCAAAGAAAATCGATTTTTTTGTAATTTTTTTAGTGATGACACTTAAAATAACGAAAGATGTAAGATGGAACAATATGAGAATAGATCATCTTTTGTAGATGTAGAACTTTTGGCCTATATAATGTTAACATCTTTACAAATTAATGAAAGGTGTAAGATGTAGCTCACTGTGAAAAGGCTATAAAGGGCGTTTTAAGGCGAAAAAATTAAATACAATTGTTTTTAATTATGTATTACTAGCGGGCAAAGCCCGCTACGTTGTTAGAGTAGAAAGTGGTAGCCCGGGATTGCCCGGAAATATACGCAATTCCCCAATAATTACCCGGAGACCCCAATTTTTTACCATGCACCAGACCAAAATTCTGAGATGTACCTCAATAATGAGTTATCTCATACTCCAGTTAACATATTTTTTAAATTTCAAGTTTTTCTCTTTGAACCCCCATTTTTACCATGTACCTGGCTAAAATTCTAAAATGTAGCTGATAAATGAGTTAGCACATACTCCAGCTCACATATTTAAAATTTCATGTTTCAGTGTGGGCAGCCTGTTAAGGAGGAGACTGTTTATATTTTCGCCCCTCCCCGTACAAATTTCCAAAAATCCGACCTAGGTTAATGTCTACACTGCAGGAGGAACCTTTGCACCAAATTTCAACTTACCAGCTCCAGTGGTTTTGGCAAGACTTCAAGGGTGAGAATTTTTTACTTTTCTGTCCCTCCCCGTTGACTTATCCAAAAATTACGTTTTAACTGTTATCTACACTGGAGATGGAGCCTGAATAATAAATTTCAACTTCAAAGGTCCAACGGTTTGTGGAGGCACATAATCCAAGAATAGCATATTTCAAATTTCAGGTTTCTTGCTAAAGGGGTTTGAGCAGGCCGGGAAAGGGGTTTTTACCCGTTTTGCTCTTCCCCGTTTTAGCGAATGTCTGCGCCGCAGGGGGAACCTACATACCAAATTTTAGCGTCCTACCTGATGCGGTTTGGGCTGGGAGATTTTGAATGAAATAAATAAATATTTATATATTTACACATTTTCTTTTTACACATTTGCACATGTGCATATTTATCATATGCACATTTACATTACCATCAAACCAACGTTAAATCGATAAATATATCAAACCATCAATCCATCAAACAATCAAATGTTCACTTTTTCACATTTGCACTCTTGCAAATTTGCTTATTTTTACATTTGAACTTTTGAAAAATTTGCACTTTTGCAAATTTGCATTTTTGTAAATTTTTACATTTGCACATTTGTAAATTTGCACTTTTAAAAATTTGCACTTTTACAAATTTGCACTTATGCACATTTTCACTTTTGCGAATTTCAACATTTGCACATTTACATTGGAGGAGGAAACTATGTACCAAATTTTAACTTTCCAGCTCCAGCGGTTTTGGCAGGCCATCTAGGGGGAGAATTTTCGCTTTCTTGCCTCTCCGCGTTGGATTTTTCAAAAGTTACGTCTTATCTGTTATCTACACTGAAGAAGGAACCTGCATACCAAATTTTAACTTTCTAGTTGTAGCGGTTTGGGCAGGCCGTTGGGGGGAAACTTTTCCCCTTAATGCACCTCCCAGTAGGAATTTCCGAAAATTCAACTCGGTTGCACGTCTACGATGGAGTGGGAACCTATGTCCCAATTTTAACTTCCCATGTCCAACGGTTTGGAAAGGCCGTCGAGGGGGAGAATTTCACCCTTTTCTGCCCCTTCCCGTTGGATTTTTAAAAATCAGTTCATAGCTGTTATCTACATTGGAGAAGGAGTCTGCATACTAAGTTTTATCTTTCCAGGTCCAACGGTTTGGGTAGGCCGTAAAGGGAAAGACTTTTCGCCATTTAAATTCCCATCTTTACCACATCTCTGGTCAAAATTCTAAAATGTATATTATCAAGGAGTTAGCACATACTCCCAGAAAGGCGTCTTTCAAGTTTCTAGCTAAAGGGGCTTAGGCAGGCGGTGAAAGGTGAGTTTTTACTGCTTTTGCCCCTCCCCGAAGGAATTTATACGCCTGAGGGGGAACCTTTGGACTTTTCCAAATTTGGACATTTACACTTTTGCAAATTCGCACATTTGCAAATTTTCACTTTTACAAATATGCACATTTCATATTTGCACTTTTGAAATTTACACATATGCACATTTACATTGAGGAGGAATCCTTGTACCAAATTTTAACTTCCAAGCTTAAGGGGAAGAATTTTATATTTTTTGCCCTCCGCATTTCATTTTCCAAAAGTCACGTCTTATCCGTTATCTACTCTGAAAAGGGAATCTGCATACCAAATTTTGACTTTCTATTTTCAGCGGTTTGGGCAGGCCGTTCGGGGGAGGCTTTTCCACTTATTGCACCTGCCAATAGGAATTTACAAAAATCCTACCTGGGTGGATGTCTACACCTCAGGTGGAACCAATATACACAATTTCAACCTTCCAGCTCTAACGGTTTTGGCAGGCCGTCGAGGGGGAGAATTTTACCCTTTTCTGCCCCTGCCCGTTTGATTTTTCAGAAATCACGTCTTATCTGTTATCTACACTGGAGAAGGCGCCTGCATACCAAATATCAACTTCCCATGCCCAACGGTTTTGGCACACCGTCAAGGGGGAGAATTTTACCCTTTATATCCCACTCCGCTTGATTTTTCAAAAATTACGTCTTTGCTGTTATCCACACTGGAGAAGGAGCCTGCATACCAAATAGGTCCAACGGTTTGGGTAGGCCGCAAACAGGGAGACTATTCGCCCTTTAGACCCTCATTTTTACAATGTCACTTCCCAAAAATCTAAAATATACCTTATCAAGGAGTTAGCACATACTCCCAGGAATGCATATTTCAAATTTCTGGTTTAAAGCTAAAGGGGTATGTGCAGGGCGTGTAAAAGGAGTTTTTCGCCTTTTTGTCCCTCTCCAAAGAAATTTACAAAAAACTCTGTCTTAGTAGATGTCTACGCCGGAGGAGGAACCTACATACCAAATTTTAGCCTCCTACCTCTTGCGGTTTGGGCTAAGCGATGTTGAATGAGTCAGTCAGTCAGTAACGTTATTATTTCATATAAGAGATAACAACGCATCCCAGCAAAAAGCGTGAGGGAAAATGCGTAGGATTAGATGAAATTAACATTGACTTGTTGCCGTTAATTTTTGACAGCCATAAAAAGGTTTGTGATATGGACTTATGTATGTATATTAGGGCGTTCCAAGCTTAAGGGTTAATTTTCTGATATATAATAAGAATATTATTTTAAGACCTAGGATAATCATTTAAAGCAGTCTCTTCAATATCCCTTAAGAAATATCTGTTATCTCAATATGTTAAAGAAAATTAAAAATTTGACATTTCATGTTAAAAAGTGGCAGTTTAGTAAGTCTGCATATTGCCATTATTGAAAGGATTGATGTATTTTATATTGTTTTGAAATATTCCAAAAACCTATGGAATTTCAAAAACAGAAGGAAAACTTGCCTAAAAGTTAAATAAGTGATAAAAATTTCTATTTTCTCAAAAACCACTGAAATTAAAACGCTGCCAAGCCAAACGATAAAAGGAATACCTACAATTTTTCTCATTTTTAATCCCTTATATATTCTTAATACTAAAGTTCAATCGTTGATTTTTTGAAATTTCTTTAAATAAATTTTTAAAATTGGAGATTTGAAACTAGTGCTTAAAAATTCTGATCTATATGGAATTAATTTAAAACCAGTTAGCAAAACTCAAGATGAAAAATACTTCTCACCTAAGTACAGTGCAATTAAAAGATACAAAAATGTTGCTGTAGTATACGAGTATAATTTCAATAAATTTTAAAATTTGGGATCGAATTTGTTGATCAAGTAAATCTCGCGACTTGTCATATCTAATCTATTTTTGGGTGTAAATTACGAATATGAAACAAAAAATTTCATACAAAAAATTTTCCATTGTGATCAAGAAATTTGCTTATATTTGCCTCTGCGCAAAATTATTTTTTGAATATGTCAACGGAATGTTTTCTTATGTGAGACAGGATTTTTGTTAACTATTTAATTTTAATACGCTAAATAATAGCGAGAAACTAATAAAAGTAAAGATTCGTAATCTTCATAAAAATTAAGATCAGATTTGAGAAATTAACTTATACAAGGCGTTTGCAAGTTGAATTGTTAATTACATCTTTTCAGAAAATTTTGATATTTTCACTAGAATCTGTACTTTTATGTATAAAAATGTTAAAAAATTGCGAGCTACTTCAAAGTTACTGAATTTTTTAAAATTTTGATCTCATATTCCTTTTTTGTACATGTATTATGATTATATTGAAAAATATTGTTAAATTATAGCGTTCAGTTTTTATATAAATTACTCTATCCAGTTCTCTGCTGACTGCTGACCAGAACCTACGTATATTCTTCGTGTCTCTACTATATTTTTGGTGTTTCCTATTTTCTCAATTTATTGTTTTTTCTTAATGGCAAGAGACAATTATTGTCTTCCTTTGCGTACTTTGGGTAATGGTGATGATGATGACGATTCATGGTTATCCAATGGGCTCTAAAAAGGCGAAAAAACAGAAAAAGCTTCAGGAGCATGTACCTCCTATTAAAGTTTTAGCACAAAGTGGTGTCTTTATACACAATTTGCTGTCTGATAAAGGTATTTTTAAATTACCGTATTCAAAAAATGTCTATTGGTACAAAAATATTTTGTGATACGATGGCCACATATTAAGTGTGTTCGACGTACGTTAACGCGGGAGCCCACGGGAGCCCACGGGAACCCAATCTTACCAGAAAGCGTTTCTTGTAACAAAAATTGGGTAAATGAGAGCGTTCATGAGAGTGTAATTGGGTTTCTCTTTTCACCAGAACTTACGCGTACTTTTTGTTTGGGTAAAATCGTAAAATTGTCAAATCATCAGCTGCTGCTAATAAATTAGCCGTTTTGCATTTTTTAAAAAATTAAAGATAAATAAAAATTTACTATAAAGAACTTTTCCTTCTTAATAATGAAAATACATTTGCAAATGTAAATAGATTTTTGTCATTTCAGATATATTTATTAATTAAGCTGTTTTTTAATATGAATATATTTGACGTTTATTTTTGAGTTTGAAATGTGGTTTTGTGCGTTCGCAGTATTTTGGGCATTTTTATGGTTTTGTGAGAGAATTTTTTGCTTACTCTCATTTTACCAGACTTTACCCAAAATTACCTCGTACAGACCTATAATGTTATTAAAACGGTTTTGAGTGAGAACAATATTTTACTCATGATAAAAAAGCGATTGTGTATTTAAGGTGGTTTTGTTTAGGCTTGAGTTCATAACAGAGGAAGAATTAAAAACTGAGTTAACTTCTTGCATTTTAAAGTGTGTTTCTGTAAAACGTGTTGATAAAACCTATAACGGATTTGTTGATTCATTTTCTATATCTTTTTTTGAGAACGGTTTGAGAACCCCTTAACTGCGTTTTTCGTACTATTGCTTAATGGGAATACCAAGAAGAGAATAAAAACAGAATTGTGCAATGTCATAACTGTTAAATGTTAGGGCATGGTGAAAAAGGTTATTCAGTTAGAACTAAATGTACTCATTGCGCTGGAAAACACAAGACAATTGACTGCAGCGAGAACTCAATAAAATGTGCCAACTGCAATGGTGAGCACAAGTCATATGATTTGTCTTGTCCAAGTAGAGAGATTTATTTAAATTTGAGAAGCAAGTTTATAAAGAAAAAATCCAATAACCGTTAAACGAGGACGGATCAATAAGTCCGTGACTTTTCGAACTTCCCTCGTAGTTATATGAAATGCAACACTGCTCCCATCAAGTGCCACCTGTTAATATACTACTGTTAAATTTTGAGCAAGTTCAAAACATAGAACCTCGTGGATTTTTTTAAAAATGGAAAAAAGTAAATTTCGAGTGCTCATCAAACATTATTTTTTGCGAAAAAACCGTCAATCAAACCAAGGAAAAGCTTGATAAATAATATGGGGACTCTGCACCATCGATTTCAATGGTAAAAAAGTGGTTTACTGACTTTTGTTGTGGTCGCACAACTACAAATGACGCTGAACGTTTTGGAAGGTCAATTGAGGTCAATACACCCGAAAATGTCGAAAAATCCACGATATGGTTTTGGCCGATCGAAGAGTAAAAGTGCGCGAGATTGTTGATGCGGTAGGCATTTAATATGGTAATGTAGTTTCAATTTAAATGATCAGTTGCTGTCTGCAAGATGGGTGTCGCATTTGCTCTCTATTAACTATAAACGTAATCATGTGACAACTTCAAAGGATTGGCGAAATTCCATGAATTGGGCTACAAATTGGTACCTCATCCGCCATATTCTCCGGATTTAGCCCCCAGTGACTATTTCTTATTTCCAAACCTAAAGGAATGGCTCGGTGGAAAGAGATTTAGCTCCAACGATGAAATTATTGATCAAACAAAATTGGAGAAACGTTCGACTAAATGTATTGAGCTAAAACGAGATTATGTTGCAAAATATATATATTTTTTTTTGCAAAAAAAAAACTGTGTTTCATTCAAAATGTCACGGACTTATAGATCCGCCCTCGTATTGTACGTTTGAATAATAACCATAATAGGTATGTACGAGGTAATTTTGGGTAAAGTCTGGTAAAATGAGAGTAAGCAAAATAATTCTCTCACAAAACCATAAAAATGCCAAAAATACTGCGAACGCACAAAACCACATTTCATACCCAAAAATAAACGTCAAATTTATTCATATTAAAAAAACAGCTTAAATAATAAATATATTACAAATGGCAAATATTTACTTACATTTTTAAATGTATTTTTCATTATTAAGAAGAAAAAGTTGTTTATAGTACACTTTTATTCAACTTTAATTTTTTTTTCAAAATGCAAAACGCTTAATTTATTAGCAGCTGCTGATGATTTGACAATTTTACCATTTTACCCAAACAAAAAGTACGGGTAAGTTCTGATAAAAAGAGAAACACAATTTCTCTCTCATGAACGCTCTCATTTACCCAATTTTTGTTATAAGAAACGCTTTCTGGTAAGATTGGGTTCCCGCGGGCACCCGCGGTAACGTACGTCGAACACACCTAATAATTATTTCTCATATAATAACACTCACTTTACAAACCTACCTAAACAGAAAGACTTGCAACCAGCGTTGCCGTTTTGGTTATTTTTAACCAAAATTGTTTTTTTTTTCCAATGTGGAGATGTGAACTTTTTTATTGAATTTTTCTATTATTTAATTAAAAGTACCAAATGCGTTCATTTGCAAAAATGAACGCATTTAATTAAAAGTACCCTGTTAACCGGGTAGACCGTAAAACCGGGTAACGGTGGGCTCTAGTATGCATCTGATCTAGAAGTCTATAAACGGTATGATTGTCTCGTGAAGATTACTTTATTTAATCATAGGAATCATAAATGGAATGAAAGATTAAGTAGACTTGACAATCGCTCAAAACCATTCTGGAACATTACAAAAATTCTAAAGAGAAAGGTTCTAAACATTCCTTCACTAATAGATCAAAATAAGTCTACAGTAACTAACTATGATAAAGCAAAGGCATTTGAAGAGACTTTTTACCAAAATCATCATATTTCTAATAATTTAGGTTGTCAAAATCTGGAGCAGGTAGTTAATAGTGTATTAAGTGAAAATAATTCCTTAACTTTTCCAACTCCCGTATCAGAATTTGTTTCAGAAGCCTCAATTAAATATGTTGGCCTAGATAATATTAAAAATTAATTTCTAAAACATCTTTCGTTATCAGGAAGATATGGGTCAAAATATCGCGAAAAAATAATTTTTTTTGATAAAAACACAAAAAATAATTGTTTAAACGGACCCTTATATACGGACCCAATATATTATTATTTGTTAATACGCATTATACAAAATGAATTCATCTTGAATACATTACATGTTTATATATGTTTTAACATGGGCCCATTACATATATGAATTAATATTTCAACTTATTTTTTACTTTATTATACATATGTATATTGTAATAGAATTACATTTATAGTGTAAATTTCATATGTTAATATTTTTCCCCCTTTTTTTTTGTATTATTTTTTCGTACCGTAATTATTATTTGGCGTATTACACCCACATGATGATTCGGTCATTATTCCGTTAGATATCGAATGATCAACATTAAAGAGAATAAAAAACCGCACAAAGTGCTTTGAAAAAAAAACTGAAGTTTAATATAACCGTCAAAGTCTTGATTAATGAAATTACAGTATCCTGATTATTTAAACCTAAAAGTATTGTCACTTCTACGAAGTTTACTTAGTTTAATTTATTTTGTTCAAAAACTAAATTTGTCGCATAGAATTGAGGCTCCCCGAGTCCAACATTGGTCCTCCAAACCTTCCCAAACCGTTCTTTGGAAACATCGGAAAAAAAATATTTATGCCGTTTTACAGTCTTTATACGGTCAACTACCGACATCTGCTTAAAACGGAAACATCTCCGCAATGGATGATCCTTTTTGCATAACTTACAGGCCAGTCCTTTTTCGGGCGTCTCTTTGGACTCTTCGACTGTGGCCTGGTTACCTGTAGGGGGGGGGGGGTGAACTTGCAGACGTCGCGATATGTCTGACATTTTACCTGTGAGGAAAAACAAGAAAAATAAACGGGTTAATTTTGTTCGGATATAGGTAGAAGAACGAGCTTCACAATTGGCCGAGTGAAAATCCCAGAAGCCGTCTTTACATCGCAGACGCGTATTGGCACGACTGAGGGATAAATCTGATAAGTTGGGTTCGGGGGGAGCTAATAAGGGGCCACCTATTAAGAAATGACCGGGTGTTAAGGGGGCTATGTCATGAGGGTTTTCATTCATCGGGGATAAAGGTCGTGAATTAAGACAAGATTCTATTCGGGTGAGCATCGTAGAAAACTCTTCGTATGTATATTTCTGCGCGTTAGAAATCTTTTTTAAATGAGTTTTAAAACTTTTAACTCCCGCTTCCCAAAGTCCGCCCATATGAGGGGCACCGGGGGGTATAAAATGCCATTGGACAATGTGCAGGCTGCTTTGGGAGAGGAGTTTGCGTTTCAAGTCGGAAATAAAATGTCTTCTATCGACTTCTAACAAATTCGAGGCACCAACAAAAGCCGTTCCATTATCGGAATATAAATGAGACGGACAACCTCGTCGAGAGAAAAAACGAGCAAACGCCGCTAAAAATGTTTCAGATGACATGTTACCGGTTGCCTCTAAATGTATTGCTTTCGTAGCAAAACATACAAAAACTACGAGATAGCCCTTAGTGGTTCTACAACCCCGACCGCTGTAGGATTTTATGTCAAAGGGGCCAGCGAAATCTAGCCCAGTGTGAGTGAATGGTCTTGAAAAAGTCTACCTTTCAGGGGGTAAAGCTGCCATAAGCTGCTGCCCAGACTTCTTCTGGTGTAAAGCGCACACAGTGAAACTACAAATAGCTCCGCGCACCAGATTCTTCAGGTTTGGAACCCAGAACTCCATTCGTATTACCCGAAGCATCAAAGACTGTCCGCCATGTATCGTACACTTATGGACGTGCTTCACGAATAATTTCGTAAAAGTGCAGGAGTAAGGCAAAATCTTCGGGTATCTTTCATCATGTGTCAAACCAGGCGCATGAACAAGTCGGCCGTTCATTCGAACGAATCCATTCGAATCAATAAAAGGATTCAAAGCCAACAAGTTGCTTTTCGGGGGTAAAGGAAGATTCTTCGATAAAAACGAATATTCCGGAAGATAAATGCGCTGACACACGAGAACTAAACGGTTTCGAACAAATTCTATTTCGGAATGTGTAATATCAAGGGTATTATTATGATTGGGAACGAGTTTTCAGAAAATTAAAGCAACGGAATAAATAGGCAATAATACGCATTGCCCGGGGTAAATCAGAGAGCTTTCCGAGAATATCAAATGGTTTCTCTAGGATCTGATGTGTTTTAACACATTCTAAATATGAATAAATATTCGCAGCGAGAACTCAATAAAATGTGCCAACTGCAATGGTGAGCACAAGTCATATGATTTGTCTTGTCCAAGTAGAGAGATTTATTTAAATTTGAGAAGCAAGTTTATAAAGAAAAAATCCAATAACCGTTAAACGAGGACGGATCAATAAGTCCGTGACTTTTCGAACTTCCCTCGTAGTTATATGAAATGCAACACTGCTCCCATCAAGTGCCACCTGTTAATATACTACTGTTAAATTTTGAGCAAGTTCAAAACATAGAACCTCGTGGATTTTTTTAAAAATGGAAAAAAGTAAATTTCGAGTGCTCATCAAACATTATTTTTTGCGAAAAAACCGTCAATCAAACCAAGGAAAAGCTTGATAAATAATATGGGGACTCTGCACCATCGATTTCAATGGTAAAAAAGTGGTTTACTGACTTTTGTTGTGGTCGCACAACTACAAATGACGCTGAACGTTTTGGAAGGTCAATTGAGGTCAATACACCCGAAAATGTCGAAAAATCCACGATATGGTTTTGGCCGATCGAAGAGTAAAAGTGCGCGAGATTGTTGATGCGGTAGGCATTTAATATGGTAATGTAGTTTCAATTTAAATGATCAGTTGCTGTCTGCAAGATGGGTGTCGCATTTGCTCTCTATTAACTATAAACGTAATCATGTGACAACTTCAAAGGATTGGCGAAATTCCATGAATTGGGCTACAAATTGGTACCTCATCCGCCATATTCTCCGGATTTAGCCCCCAGTGACTATTTCTTATTTCCAAACCTAAAGGAATGGCTCGGTGGAAAGAGATTTAGCTCCAACGATGAAATTATTGATCAAACAAAATTGGAGAAACGTTCGACTAAATGTATTGAGCTAAAACGAGATTATGTTGCAAAATATATATATTTTTTTTTGCAAAAAAAAAACTGTGTTTCATTCAAAATGTCACGGACTTATAGAATAATAACCATAATAGGTATGTACGAGGTAATTTTGGGTAAAGTCTGGTAAAATGAGAGTAAGCAAAATAATTCTCTCACAAAACCATAAAAATGCCAAAAATACTGCGAACGCACAAAACCACATTTCATACCCAAAAATAAACGTCAAATTTATTCATATTAAAAAAACAGCTTAAATAATAAATATATTACAAATGGCAAATATTTACTTACATTTTTAAATGTATTTTTCATTATTAAGAAGAAAAAGTTGTTTATAGTACACTTTTATTCAACTTTAATTTTTTTTCAAAATGCAAAACGCTTAATTTATTAGCAGCTGCTGATGATTTGACAATTTTACCATTTTACCCAAACAAAAAGTACGGGTAAGTTCTGATAAAAAGAGAAACACAATTTCTCTCTCATGAACGCTCTCATTTACCCAATTTTTGTTATAAGAAACGCTTTCTGGTAAGATTGGGTTCCCGCGGGCACCCGCGGTAACGTACGTCGAACACACCTAATAATTATTTCTCATATAATAACACTCACTTTACAAACCTACCTAAACAGAAAGACTTGCAACCAGCGTTGCCGTTTTGGTTATTTTTAACCAAAATTGTTTTTTTTTTCCAATGTGGAGATGTGAACTTTTTTATTGAATTTTTCTATTATTTAATTAAAAGTACCAAATGCGTTCATTTGCAAAAATGAACGCATTTAATTAAAAGTACCCTGTTAACCGGGTAGACCGTAAAACCGGGTAACGGGGGGCTCTAGTATGCATCTGATCTAGAAGTCTATAAACGGTATGATTGTCTCGTGAAGATTACTTTATTTAATCATAGGAATCATAAATGGAATGAAAGATTAAGTAGACTTGACAATCGCTCAAAACCATTCTGGAAAATTACAAAAATTCTAAAGAGAAAGGTTCTAAACATTCCTTCACTAATAGATCAAAATAAGTCTACAGTAACTAACTATGGCATTTGAAGAGACTTTTTACCAAAATCATCATATTTCTAATAATTTAGGTTGTCAAAATCTGGAGCAGGTAGTTAATAGTGTATTAAGTGAAAATAATTCCTTAACTTTTCCAACTCCCGTATCAGAATTTGTTTCAGAAGCCTCAATTAAATATGTTGGCCTAGATAATATTAAAAATTAATTTCTAAAACATCTTTCGTTATCAGGAAGATATGGGTCAAAATATCGCGAAAAAATAATTTTTTTTGATAAAAACACAAAAAATAATTGTTTAAACGGACCCTTATATACGGACCCAATATATTATTATTTGTTAATACGCATTATACAAAATGAATTCATCTTGAATACATTACATGTTTATATATGTTTTAACATGGGCCCATTACATATATGAATTAATATTTCAACTTATTTTTTACTTTATTATACATATGTATATTGTAATAGAATTACATTTATAGTGTAAATTTCATATGTTAATATTTTTCCCCCTTTTTTTTTGTATTATTTTTTCGTACCGTAATTATTATTTGGCGTATTACACCCACATGATGATTCGGTCATTATTCCGTTAGATATCGAATGATCAACATTAAAGAGAATAAAAAACCGCACAAAGTGCTTTGAAAAAAAAACTGAAGTTTAATATAACCGTCAAAGTCTTGATTAATGAAATTACAGTATCCTGATTATTTAAACCTAAAAGTATTGTCACTTCTACGAAGTTTACTTAGTTTAATTTATTTTGTTCAAAAACTAAATTTGTCGCATAGAATTGAGGCTCCCCGAGTCCAACATTGGTCCTCCAAACCTTCCCAAACCGTTCTTTGGAAACATCGGAAAAAAAATATTTATGCCGTTTTACAGTCTTTATACGGTCAACTACCGACATCTGCTTAAAACGGAAACATCTCCGCAATGGATGATCCTTTTTGCATAACTTACAGGCCAGTCCTTTTTCGGGCGTCTCTTTGGACTCTTCGACTGTGGCCTGGTTACCTGTAGGGGGGGGGTGAACTTGCAGACGTCGCGATATGTCTGACATTTTACCTGTGAGGAAAAACAAGAAAAATAAACGGGTTAATTTTGTTCGGATATAGGTAGAAGAACGAGCTTCACAATTGGCCGAGTGAAAATCCCAGAAGCCGTCTTTACATCGCAGACGCGTATTGGCACGACTGAGGGATAAATCTGATAAGTTGGGTTCGGGGGGAGCTAATAAGGGGCCACCTATTAAGAAATGACCGGGTGTTAAGGGGGCTATGTCATGAGGGTTTTCATTCATCGGGGATAAAGGTCGTGAATTAAGACAAGATTCTATTCGGGTGATCATCGTAGAAAACTCTTCGTATGTATATTTCTGCGCGTTAGAAATCTTTTTTAAATGAGTTTTAAAACTTTTAACTCCCGCTTCCCAAAGTCCGCCCATATGAGGGGCACCGGGGGGTATAAAATGCCATTGGACAATGTGCAGGCTGCTTTGGGAGAGGAGTTTGCGTTTCAAGTCGGAAATAAAATGTCTTCTATCGACTTCTAACAAATTCGAGGCACCAACAAAAGCCGTTCCATTATCGGAATATAAATGAGACGGACAACCTCGTCGAGAGAAAAAACGAGCAAACGCCGCTAAAAATGTTTCAGATGACATGTTACCGGTTGCCTCTAAATGTATTGCTTTCGTAGCAAAACATACAAAAACTACGAGATAGCCCTTAGTGGTTCTACAACCCCGACCGCTGTAGGATTTTATGTCAAAGGGGCCAGCGAAATCTAGCCCAGTGTGAGTGAATGGTCTTGAAAAAGTCTACCTTTCAGGGGGTAAAGCTGCCATAAGCTGCTGCCCAGACTTCTTCTGGTGTAAAGCGCACACAGTGAAACTACAAATAGCTCCGCGCACCAGATTCTTCAGGTTTGGAACCCAGAACTCCATTCGTATTACCCGAAGCATCAAAGACTGTCCGCCATGTATCGTACACTTATGGACGTGCTTCACGAATAATTTCGTAAAAGTGCAGGAGTAAGGCAAAATCTTCGGGTATCTTTCATCATGTGTCAAACCAGGCGCATGAACAAGTCGGCCGTTCATTCGAACGAATCCATTCGAATCAATAAAAGGATTCAAAGCCAACAAGTTGCTTTTCGGGGGTAAAGGAAGATTCTTCGATAAAAACGAATATTCCGGAAGATAAATGCGCTGACACACGAGAACTAAACGGTTTCGAACAAATTCTATTTCGGAATGTGTAATATCAAGGGTATTATTATGATTGGGAACGAGTTTTCAGAAAATTAAAGCAACGGAATAAATAGGCAATAATACGCATTGCCCGGGGTAAATCAGAGAGCTTTCCGAGAATATCAAATGGTTTCTCTAGGATCTGATGTGTTTTAACACATTCTAAATATGAATAAATATTCGCAGCGAGAACTCAATAAAATGTGCCAACTGCAATGGTGAGCACAAGTCATATGATTTGTCTTGTCCAAGTAGAGAGATTTATTTAAATTTGAGAAGCAAGTTTATAAAGAAAAAATCCAATAACCGTTAAACGAGGACGGATCAATAAGTCCGTGACTTTTCGAACTTCCCTCGTAGTTATATGAAATGCAACACTGCTCCCATCAAGTGCCACCTGTTAATATACTACTGTTAAATTTTGAGCAAGTTCAAAACATAGAACCTCGTGGATTTTTTTAAAAATGGAAAAAAGTAAATTTCGAGTGCTCATCAAACATTATTTTTTGCGAAAAAACCGTCAATCAAACCAAGGAAAAGCTTGATAAATAATATGGGGACTCTGCACCATCGATTTCAATGGTAAAAAAGTGGTTTACTGACTTTTGTTGTGGTCGCACAACTACAAATGACGCTGAACGTTTTGGAAGGTCAATTGAGGTCAATACACCCGAAAATGTCGAAAAATCCACGATATGGTTTTGGCCGATCGAAGAGTAAAAGTGCGCGAGATTGTTGATGCGGTAGGCATTTAATATGGTAATGTAGTTTCAATTTAAATGATCAGTTGCTGTCTGCAAGATGGGTGTCGCATTTGCTCTCTATTAACTATAAACGTAATCATGTGACAACTTCAAAGGATTGGCGAAATTCCATGAATTGGGCTACAAATTGGTACCTCATCCGCCATATTCTCCGGATTTAGCCCCCAGTGACTATTTCTTATTTCCAAACCTAAAGGAATGGCTCGGTGGAAAGAGATTTAGCTCCAACGATGAAATTATTGATCAAACAAAATTGGAGAAACGTTCGACTAAATGTATTGAGCTAAAACGAGATTATGTTGCAAAATATATATATTTTTTTTTGCAAAAAAAAAACTGTGTTTCATTCAAAATGTCACGGACTTATAGATCCGCCCTCGTATTGTACGTTTGAATAATAACCATAATAGGTATGTACGAGGTAATTTTGGGTAAAGTCTGGTAAAATGAGAGTAAGCAAAATAATTCTCTCACAAAACCATAAAAATGCCAAAAATACTGCGAACGCACAAAACCACATTTCATACCCAAAAATAAACGTCAAATTTATTCATATTAAAAAAACAGCTTAAATAATAAATATATTACAAATGGCAAATATTTACTTACATTTTTAAATGTATTTTTCATTATTAAGAAGAAAAAGTTGTTTATAGTACACTTTTATTCAACTTTAATTTTTTTTTCAAAATGCAAAACGCTTAATTTATTAGCAGCTGCTGATGATTTGACAATTTTACCATTTTACCCAAACAAAAAGTACGGGTAAGTTCTGATAAAAAGAGAAACACAATTTCTCTCTTATGAACGCTCTCATTTACCCAATTTTTGTTATAAGAAACGCTTTCTGGTAAGATTGGGTTCCCGCGGGCACCCGCGGTAACGTACGTCGAACACACCTAATAATTATTTCTCATATAATAACACTCACTTTACAAACCTACCTAAACAGAAAGACTTGCAACCAGCGTTGCCGTTTTGGTTATTTTTAACCAAAATTGTTTTTTTTTCCAATGTGGAGATGTGAACTTTTTTATTGAATTTTTCTATTATTTAATTAAAAGTACCAAATGCGTTCATTTGCAAAAATGAACGCATTTAATTAAAAGTACCCTGTTAACCGGGTAGACCGTAAAACCGGGTAACGGGGGGCTCTAGTATGCATCTGATCTAGAAGTCTATAAACGGTATGATTGTCTCGTGAAGATTACTTTATTTAATCATAGGAATCATAAATGGAATGAAAGATTAAGTAGACTTGACAATCGCTCAAAACCATTCTGGAACATTACAAAAATTCTAAAGAGAAAGGTTCTAAACATTCCTTCACTAATAGATCAAAATAAGTCTACAGTAACTAACTATGATAAAGCAAAGGCATTTGAAGAGACTTTTTACCAAAATCATCATATTTCTAATAATTTAGGTTGTCAAAATCTGGAGCAGGTAGTTAATAGTGTATTAAGTGAAAATAATTCCTTAACTTTTCCAACTCCCGTATCAGAATTTGTTTCAGAAGCCTCAATTAAATATGTTGGCCTAGATAATATTAAAAATTAATTTCTAAAACATCTTTCGTTATCAGGAAGATATGGGTCAAAATATCGCGAAAAAATAATTTTTTTTGATAAAAACACAAAAAATAATTGTTTAAAC
Organism: Eustalomyia histrio; assembly: GCA_949748255.1. Taxonomy (NCBI): domain Eukaryota; kingdom Metazoa; phylum Arthropoda; class Insecta; order Diptera; family Anthomyiidae; genus Eustalomyia; species Eustalomyia histrio. Next base: position 82,329,774 of record OX456523.1, on the reverse strand, counting down.
GGACCCTTATATACGGACCCAATATATTATTATTTGTTAATACGCATTATACAAAATGAATTCATCTTGAATACATTACATGTTTATATATGTTTTAACATGGGCCCATTACATATATGAATTAATATTTCAACTTATTTTTTACTTTATTATACATATGTATATTGTAATAGAATTACATTTATAGTGTAAATTTCATATGTTAATATTTTTCCCCCTTTTTTTTTGTATTATTTTTTCGTACCGTAATTATTATTTGGCGTATTACACCCACATGATGATTCGGTCATTATTCCGTTAGATATCGAATGATCAACATTAAAGAGAATAAAAAACCGCACAAAGTGCTTTGAAAAAAAAACTGAAGTTTAATATAACCGTCAAAGTCTTGATTAATGAAATTACAGTATCCTGATTATTTAAACCTAAAAGTATTGTCACTTCTACGAAGTTTACTTAGTTTAATTTATTTTGTTCAAAAACTAAATTTGTCGCATAGAATTGAGGCTCCCCGAGTCCAACATTGGTCCTCCAAACCTTCCCAAACCGTTCTTTGGAAACATCGGAAAAAAAATATTTATGCCGTTTTACAGTCTTTATACGGTCAACTACCGACATCTGCTTAAAACGGAAACATCTCCGCAATGGATGATCCTTTTTGCATAACTTACAGGCCAGTCCTTTTTCGGGCGTCTCTTTGGACTCTTCGACTGTGGCCTGGTTACCTGTAGGGGGGGGGGGGGGGGGGTGAACTTGCAGACGTCGCGATATGTCTGACATTTTACCTGTGAGGAAAAACAAGAAAAATAAACGGGTTAATTTTGTTCGGATATAGGTAGAAGAACGAGCTTCACAATTGGCCGAGTGAAAATCCCAGAAGCCGTCTTTACATCGCAGACGCGTATTGGCACGACTGAGGGATAAATCTGATAAGTTGGGTTCGGGGGGAGCTAATAAGGGGCCACCTATTAAGAAATGACCGGGTGTTAAGGGGGCTATGTCATGAGGGTTTTCATTCATCGGGGATAAAGGTCGTGAATTAAGACAAGATTCTATTCGGGTGAGCATCGTAGAAAACTCTTCGTATGTATATTTCTGCGCGTTAGAAATCTTTTTTAAATGAGTTTTAAAACTTTTAACTCCCGCTTCCCAAAGTCCGCCCATATGAGGGGCACCGGGGGGTATAAAATGCCATTGGACAATGTGCAGGCTGCTTTGGGAGAGGAGTTTGCGTTTCAAGTCGGAAATAAAATGTCTTCTATCGACTTCTAACAAATTCGAGGCACCAACAAAAGCCGTTCCATTATCGGAATATAAATGAGACGGACAACCTCGTCGAGAGAAAAAACGAGCAAACGCCGCTAAAAATGTTTCAGATGACATGTTACCGGTTGCCTCTAAATGTATTGCTTTCGTAGCAAAACATACAAAAACTACGAGATAGCCCTTAGTGGTTCTACAACCCCGACCGCTGTAGGATTTTATGTCAAAGGGGCCAGCGAAATCTAGCCCAGTGTGAGTGAATGGTCTTGAAAAAGTCTACCTTTCAGGGGGTAAAGCTGCCATAAGCTGCTGCCCAGACTTCTTCTGGTGTAAAGCGCACACAGTGAAACTACAAATAGCTCCGCGCACCAGATTCTTCAGGTTTGGAACCCAGAACTCCATTCGTATTACCCGAAGCATCAAAGACTGTCCGCCATGTATCGTACACTTATGGACGTGCTTCACGAATAATTTCGTAAAAGTGCAGGAGTAAGGCAAAATCTTCGGGTATCTTTCATCATGTGTCAAACCAGGCGCATGAACAAGTCGGCCGTTCATTCGAACGAATCCATTCGAATCAATAAAAGGATTCAAAGCCAACAAGTTGCTTTTCGGGGGTAAAGGAAGATTCTTCGATAAAAACGAATATTCCGGAAGATAAATGCGCTGACACACGAGAACTAAACGGTTTCGAACAAATTCTATTTCGGAATGTGTAATATCAAGGGTATTATTATGATTGGGAACGAGTTTTCAGAAAATTAAAGCAACGGAATAAATAGGCAATAATACGCATTGCCCGGGGTAAATCAGAGAGCTTTCCGAGAATATCAAATGGTTTCTCTAGGATCTGATGTGTTTTAACACATTCTAAATATGAATAAATATTCACCGATTTCGAAGGCCATTTATCCCTTGGTTGAGCCAACCATTTAGGACCGTGCCACCACAAAGGGTTATCGATCAAATCACGAGCAAGTGATCCACGACTGGCCAAATCGGCGGGGTTATCCTTGGAAACGACATGGGACCATTTATCATTTCCAACTTTACGTTCAATTAATGCAACTCAATTCGCTACAAAAGTTGGCAAATGGCACGGGGGTTTTTGAAGCCAAGTCAAAACAATGGTAGAGTCAATCCAAAGATGAATCTTATCTCTGTTCAAATTCAGTTGACTACTCAAAGATTCTACCATGTTTGCCATAAGTGCCGCTCCACAGAGTTCTAAACGGGGTAAAGTCTCATATTTAACGGGAGCTACTTTTGTTTTTGAAGCTAGCAAGTGCGAGGTTATCTCAATCGGGGAAGAGATTGTGCGAACATAGATCGTTGCAGCATAGGCTTTTTCTGAGGCATCACAAAAGCCATGAATTTCGAAATCACCATTTGGATCGTACTTGACCCATCTGGGTATTTGAATTTTTTCAATATTCGGGTAATCATCGAGAAAGGCGTGCCATTGAGTCAAAGTGGTAGAACTCAAGCACTCATCCCAATCTGTTTTGTCTTTCCATATCTGTTGCATAATCATTTTAGCAACAATAATCTTCGGGGAAAGCCAGCCGGCGGGATCAAATAATCTGGCTAATTCAGACAAAACAGCACGTTTTGTGACCACATTTCGACCTGGTTGCGAAACGAGTTTAAAATAGAAGCTGTCTTTACCAGCGTTCCATCGCAAACCCAGGGTTTTTGTAGTGCTCGCATCTGAGAATTTTAAGAAATCTGCACCGAGCAGATTATTTTCGGAGAGGTTCTCAAGAAGACGAAGATGATTTGCGGTCCATTTTCGGAGAATAAAACCAGCAGATTCAAGAACTCGGATAAGTTCGTCTCTTTTCCTCAAACCATCTTCCAGTTCATGAGAACCGGCAAGCACGTCATCGACATAGACATGATATTTTAAAATCTCAGATGCAGCAGGACTCTGAGCTTCACAATCACTGGCCAATTGAAGTAGTGTCCGTATTGCGAGGTAAGGAGCACAATTCACCCCAAAGGTTACAGTCTTTAGCTCATAGTCCTTAATTTCATCATCAGGATTACGACGGAAAAGAATCCTTTGAAATGTGGTTTTCTTGGGATTTACGAGTATTTGCCGATACATTTTTTCAATGTCAGCATTAAATACGAAACGATAAAATCGCCAACGGAGAATCAAAATTGTCAGGTCCGCTTGAAGTATTGGACCGGGGTACAGAATACCATTCAAACTTACTCCATTCGAGGAAGAGTTTGAAGCGTTTAATACTACAGGGAGTTTTGTAGTAACGCTATCGGGTTTAATGACTGCATGATGCGGCATATAATAATTAAATGCCTCCGAAGTCGGTGGTTCGACCTCACGCATATGGCCCAAAACCATATATTCATCGATCACTTTATCGTATTGCGACTTCAATTCGGGATTTTTCAGAAGTCTATTTTCGGTTCTCCTAAACTGAGAAAGAGCCGAATCACGGGAATTGCCCAAAGATAAATATTTCGGAAAATCGGGTTTAAAAGGGAGTGAAACCGTTGGAGTCCCTGTGAGTAGTGGATCGGAAAAGTTCCTCACAAAACTCTTCAGTTTCTGGGGGAACCTCTTCAAGTTCACAAAAACGCGCGAGTTGGGCGTTTAATCCTATATGGTTATAAAAAGTAGTTATCGATCGTGATGGTTCGGGGTGACAATCCAACCAAAAACGGTCTCTTGTGCGACCAGGTTGCCATTCGGATTGATTCGCACACATGGTTTCAAAATTCGGGGATAGACCTCCCCCCCAAGGAGAAGATCCATTCGGGTGCAATCTATGTTAGATAATGTAACATCGGGGAAATCATTATCTAAGCCATTCGCAAGTGAACCGGAGGGTATACGGCCTGTAACCCTTCCGACTACATAGGCCCTCGTCTGAAGTGCAAAATCAGGGTCAATTGGAGAACCAATTGTAAAACAGCACATTCTCGATGGTCTTGACGTCAAATTGTCCTCTACACCTGAAACTTCAGTAACCGGAACAGAAAAAGTAGGTATACCGAGTTTTTCCTGTAACCTTTTCGAAATAAAGGAAACTTGAGAACATGGATCGATCAAAGCTCGAGCCGAGCTAAAAATGTCACGATTATGCACTTTGCACACCACAGACCCCAACAACACGGTTGTATTCGAGTCAGAGGATAACCTCGTGGCATATGTTTTATGGGATCGCACTCCCGTCGAAGGAGACGGACCATCATCTGCGTTCGTCGGAGTCCGAGAGCTATTGGGAGCTGGGGAAACACGATTGCCAGTGATTTGGACAGATGTACTTGAGTCCCTCGGTGGTGCAATACCACCTGAATTTGTCGCAGTGGGATTATTGCTCCTGTGAGGCAACGAGTGATGCTTTTGCTTACACATAAAGCAAACGTGAATGCTTTTACAAGCCTTGAATTCATGGGAGGTAGCAAGGCAATTCGTACAACCCTTAGCCTTCTCACCGTTGACATACGCTCCTCAACATTCTGCGCTAAAAATGTAGCATGTAGGGTGCTGTTCCTGGCATAGAACACAACGAATAACGGGTTGACTAGATTTAGTATTGGTAACAAAACTGTTAACCTTTTTAGGGTTACCAAAAGACCTATTCGAGGTATTTGGATTTGTGGACTGAGTCCTAGCTGGTTGGTGCCGAATAGGATTTTCAACCTGCTTTTGTTCCAATTGGGAGCGTCGTATATCGGTAATGGATTCGAGGGTATGATACCGCGACGCTAGGAATTTATCCATTTCTTCCCATTTCGGAGTATCGGGATTACTTTTGACTAACTCTTGCCAAAGTGTCAAAGTATTTTCGGGTAATTTGATAGAGCAAATATAAACAAAGATTACGTGAAAAAATAATTCCGGGGTAACCTTTAATAATTCGAGATTTGAAATAATATCATTTATTGTTCGTTGCAACTCCTTTATCTTGGGGCCGGTTTCCCAGTCTACCGGGGAAATACTTAAAAGAGTTGCCATTTGAGCATTTATGAGACTTTTCTTATTCTCGTAAGTGTCCACCAAATTCTTTCACGCGAGGTCAAAGCCTTTACTGGTCAAAGGACACTTACTAATTACCTTATGAACATCTTCGGATACCAATCCCAAAAGATGAAGTAATTTCTCAACGGGACTTATCGGGCGGTTTATATACATCGCCGTGAATAAATCGTGAAAAGATGGCCACATCGTGTAAGTGCCATCAAAAGGTTTAATCTTACAACGAGGTAGATTAATAGAAGGAGCTGGTATTGGGGTAAGATCCTTCTCCTTTTCCGCCCGAAGTCGTCCTAAATGTTCGGTAACGTTGGAAATAGCTCAGATGTAGGTCTTGAACGAAGACGCGTACTTATGCTTTATTTCCTTAAGCATCTTTTTTTCCGTTTCTGATTCCATTTTCAAAGAATCGTATGATGCTCGAATTGACTCCCATAAACGGTTTAGTTCCCTTTCGTGAACAATAAGGGAACCGATTCTATGATCCGCTGGAGGTATTGCGGCAATAATCGCCTCGAATTCGCTTAATCGATCGGAACATTTAATTAATTCAGAAATATCTGACATTTTCGGGGATATTATTTTCAAATAATTACGTAAAAACGAGAAAAATTATAGTTAATTTCCGTAAAGGATGCAAAAAGTATAGAAAAGATTAAAAAAAAATTATTGAATATCGAAAAAGATTCAATAAAATATTTACTCGGGTATTTAAAACGGGATTAACTTTGAATAAAAATTACTTTCACTTGAGTGAAAGTCGGTTTAATTAAAAAATAAAAAAATCACGAGGTAAATATTTTATCGCAGACCGAAAAAATTAATAAAAATACCGAGAAAAATCGTTAAATATTCGATAAAGTTAAATAAATTGATAATATTTTAAGTGATCTTACACTGTTTCACGATTATTCGGGTTAAAACCTGCAAAAAACAGGGAAAATTTTCCAATTTTTAATCAAAATCGATCGCAAAACAATTCGGAACAATGTTTTGTCTCAGTGTAAAATCACTTTAATGTATAAAAAGGTTTAAAATGTTTATATAATTCACAAAAGTGGTGCAAAGTTTCACTTCGAGTTTACACGGGTATAAAAAAATTAAAAAAAAAAATCGAGAAATTTAAAAAATATTCGAAAATTATTCCAAAATAATGGACCGAGATTATATTTCACACCGAATTAATACGAAAAATATTAGTTTTTATCACAAATCACTATAAAAACCTTTTTATTCGAATATTCGTTCGAATCGAAAACTTTGCAACACTATTATGTTGTGTATAATAACATATACATACCAACAACAACAACTGTTTTGCTTTGATCACTTGAATATAAAAAACACAATGTAAAAAAATGTTCACAACACACTAATATAATTTATTTTAAATTATTTATTATTATTTTTTTACCGAAGAAAAAACAAAAAAATAATAAATAACATCAACTTTTTTTGTATATATTTAATTGTTCGTCCGATTGTTTACAAAATAACAACGAGTTAATGTTATTTCGTCTTCTCTTTTATGTTTTATTTGTACTAGTTAAAACGCACTTTCGAGATCAATGCTTTATTATTATATTATTTATTTTGTTTTACAATAAAAGAGAATTAACACGGAACTTTATTTAAGAGAAGGAAAAAAAGAAAACGGAGTTTATTTATTTCCTTTCTTTTTATATTTATTAAAAAAAGTACACAATTTTTTTTTAAATTTTTTCCAGAAATTTTTTGCACACAAAAAAAAGTAACGGATGGTTTGTTGGTATATTTTACAGTGTTTTATTTTATATGTTTTCAAAACAGTCTCTTTTATTTTTCGTATTTTTTCCTTTTTCTGTTGTTTGTATGTTTAATAATGATCAAACGGGGGATAATCTATATGTATATGCTTAACACTGCACTGCACTTTTCTTCTTTTTTTGTTTTTTTTTTTTTTCAATATATATTTTGATTCACTTTATATATTTCCTTTAAACAAAAAAACACAGTACATACCTTTTTAATTTTAAATGGGTTTAATAAAATCAATAATGGGGGGTTTCTCGGGTGTACTTATTCCTCTACAGGAAATCCAAGTATTCGGGTTACACTTTGTAGAAGAGCTGAAAATAAAAATAATTTTTAAAAAACTATTTTACGGGTCCGGGTTCGGGGTATCCAGTTCGAAGGACCAAAATGTTTTTGTCCGTAAAATAATATTCAAAAATTATTGTAAAAAAGAAAGAAAAAAGCGGGTTATTAATTTTTTCTAAAAACGTTATAAATTCTCTTTTTGTCTTGTTGTCGGGTGTAACAAGCAAAACTAACGTACCTTTCTTGCGGGTGGTTACAATAGTAATAAACAGTAGCTTAACAAAACAAGATCTCTAAGGCTACCAAAAAAATACCAAAGAGAGCAAGAGGAAAGTTTCGTTAAGCTAAATAATAGGCGTATTCATGCACTCTACGCGTAAACAATAAAGGATAGCAGAAAGTATTAAAAAGTGTACATAAGTGTGAAGAAACGCATGGCGATAGTGTAGAGTAGCGAAAAAAAAACTAAAATAATTAACAGTAAATTTTTTACGTAACTTCATTATTTATTTATTACTAAACTCCTAAAAACAAAATTGTGTTGGAAACCTTCCCAAAATTCCAAAAGGAAAAAATTCCTTCCAATTAAACGAAAGAGACAAGTGTGGTTTTATTTGTTATGACAGAGGCAACGGCTTAAGTGTGTGTTACTTTTTTGCCTGTTAAATGAAAACAAAACCTTTCCGAATTACTCTCTTCTTTCCAAATACCATTGGAAACGTATGGCAGATTAAGTGTGCTTTCATTCTCTTAGCTTGTTAATAAAAACAGAACTCTTTTAAATACGCTCTTTTTTCGGATAGCCTTAAAAAGAAAAAAAACCTTTCTCAGACTGTTTACAATTATTGATAGTTAACTTTGTCAGTAAGGTGATTTAGACAAGAAAATAAATGACAAAGCACCAAAAAAAAAAACAGGGAATTTGCAAACATAAATTACAGCAAACAGAAATAAACAGTTATAATAAATTCAGTGGGGAAAGGAAGAAAATATAAATAAAAAGAAATAAAAAAAATATATTTGTGTACAACATACACATACGAATATTGAATTTGGATAAAATAGGTAAATCCAAATTAAAGCAAACCAGACAAACCAGCTATTTTGTGATCCATAACACTTTTCCGGGGAACAAATGTACACTACAGCAGCCAACACAAATTGAAAACTTATACCCTTAACAGTGGCCACAGACAACATTTGTTAGACAAAGGCACAACTCTAGTAAAGGTATGAAATTTAACTTTGTGTTTTTTTCTCGCAAATAATTTAAATAAAACAAATAGTAGTAGCTTCAAGAACACAGAAAATATAGTCAACAATAACACGCAAAAAGTGCAAATTTAAATACCAATTGTTTGGCATATAATGGAAAACTTCATAGGAAAAATATATATTTACTAAGTACTTATATTTAAAAATAATAGAGATTCCATTATTTGAGAACATAGGAAATTGTCAAGAATCGACGCAGAATTTAAATTCTCCATTGTTTTGTAAAATATTGGCCGTTTAGACAGTAAACTTTTTAAGATTTTAACATTTAGTTGTACACTCACGTATACTATTTTACTCCCATCTACAATAAATAGCGATATATTAATCATAGAAGATTTCCCTACAGGGGGATTTGACAGTAATTTATTTTTAAAAGCTACTGATTGCTTTCAAAACCTTAATATTTGTTTTGAGCTCACTTGTCTAGATAACGTAAGAATTTCATACAAAACTTGAGGAAAAATAATTGCAAACTGTGAATTTTTCTTACTGCCACATTTATTACTATTTTCTTTGGGAAGGGACTTCATCATGAGTCTTACGGTATGATTTATTTTTGCATCGGATCACTTAGTAGCGTTCTGTACCATTTTTGAGAAATGCCCTACAGAGGACCAAACTCAGAACCTGTTCGAAGTCAAACTCTTGGATCTTAATGATCGGTGGGACGCGTTAGTGGCATCTTATCATGAAGTAATGGTATCAGATGACGTAGGTATCACAGAACAATTTAAGGAATCGGCTATAGAAAAATTCGAAAAATGTGCGAACTCGTACTATACTTGGAAATCTCGAATGCTTGATTTATTAGAACTACGGAGAAAGGAATGCGAACCATTGCCTGAACCCCTTGAAGGTGCCTCAGTTGCTAGGCAACAAACGACAAACAGCCAACGTATCAAGGTACCGCCTTGCGAAGCACAAGAATTTTACGGTTCCGTTGAAGAGTGGCCATCGTTCAAAGATATTTTTACTGCGGTTTATATAAACAATACAGAAATAGACGATTCGTTAAGATTGTATCACTTGCGTAATTGGACCAGAAAACAAGCGGTTACTATTGTAAAAAGGTATGGTTTAGCAGGGGAAAATTTTAAGCTAGCCTGGAATGCGCTCAAGTCGAAATATGAAAATAAGAAAGTATTGGTTGATAATCAGGTAAGCATTTTGCTGAATATCTAAGAGGCAAGTGTAGAATCAAGTGACGAAATCCAACGAATTCAGACTGCAAGCAATGATTGTCCAGCTCTAATATCGGAACAAAAAGTTAACGTTGGGAGCTGGGACCCTATAACGGTGCACATATGTGCATCAAAGCTTCCCGAAGGGAGCCTTAAACTTTGGGAACAATCTATTTCTACCAGTAGGGAGCTACCTAAATGGGATGAAATGAATAATTTTTTAGAATCTCGTTACGAAGTATTGGAAAGAGTTAATAACACCAGATCAAACGCTCGTAGGGAATCCCAAAATAGCAGCAGCTTTCCGATTCAATCAAATAGGAATAGAGCTAACCAGAATCAGTACCAATCACGTTCTCAGAAGTACATAACTGATAAAAGTTTTCAATATGACCCAAAGCAATGCAAATTGTGTGACAAAGCACATATTTTACGATCATGCCCTCAATTTAAGAATTTATCGGTACAAAAGAGGCTTGAATTTGTATCACGGAACGAGATTTGTGAAAATTGTACTTCGGCAAATCATGACGTTTCGCAATGCAAAAGCCCATATACATGCTTAATATGTAAACGGAAACACAACACATTGCTCCATTGCGATAATCAGGTGAACTACGATAAACCTAATACCTCAAGAGCAGGTAGAAGAGCAAATGTTCACTTCACACAGTCTCAACAACTTGAAAATGTTACCTCTTAGGATAACAACGAAGACGAAATAGGCCAAGCCCAAACATATTTTACGACCAAGCGGTCAAACACCATATATCCCACAGCTTTAATAAAGATCGAACATGAGGGAGAAGAATTTGTTGTTCGTGCTCTGTTAGATTTTTGTTCGGCTAGCTCTTTCATAACGGAAAGGCTTCAGAATCGATTAAATTTACCGTCCACAGAATTGCGCACTAATATTTCAGGCATGGGAGGAAATCTAACTGCTAGATCAAACAAAATATGTGTTTTCAGAATGGTAGAGAAATCAGTAAATCTCAAAATGGATGTAGAGGCCGCAATTCTGAAAAGACTTACCAATCTAATACCCTCATACCCTCTTAATGATTTGAATATCGGGGAATTTGTAAATTTAGATTTAGCTGACCCCAATTGTTTTGTCCGCCCAGACGTAGTACTGGGCGGAAAAACAAGCTGTAAATTATAAATGCCTGGCAATCAAATCAAAAGCATCGGGCCTTAAAGAGCCATCAAGACTGTTTATGGCTGGATTCTGAGTGGAGAAAACGATACGGTGGATGCGTATTCCACCTGGATCACTCAGGATAATGAGGAGCCAATAAATAATTTAATAAAAAAGTTTTGGGAAATCGAGGAAGTTTCTACGGAAAGACTAATATCCGGGGAGGATAAATATTGTATTCTTTGAAAAAACCACTATTAGGTTACCTACGGGGCGATTTATGGTTCGTCTTCCCTTCAAGAAAGAGATCCCTTCAATTTTAAGTCTTGGGACTTCTCGATTTGCCGCTTTGGCACAATATAAGAGAAAGGTAAAGACTTTACAGAATAACAAAGAACTCGAAGCAAAGTATAGCGAGGTACTATCAGAGTACTTAAAGTTAGGTCATATGGAAAAAAGTTCAAGTTTGGAAATAACTCGAAATGGGTCACACCTTTCTTTTTATCTACCACACCATGCGGTGGTGAAGCCTGACGCTAAATCAACAAAAGTTAGAATTGTCTTTAACGCTTCAAAAAGAACGAGTTCGACATCATCCCTAAATGACGTTCTGCATATAGGACCTACTCCACAGACAGATCTAACAATGGTTATTCTAAACTGGCGTTTATAGCGTTTCGTATTTAATAGCGACATGGAGAAAATGTATCGTCAGATATGGGTACATCCCGCTGATCGCGCTTTCCAAAGGATACTATTCCGCTAAACAAAACAAGGCCTAATTGAAGACTTTCCTTTGAAAACTATCACCTTTGGACTAAATTGTGCACCGTATCTCGCTATTAAAACTATACATACTTTAGCGAATGAGACCTTGGGTTCTCACCCTTTAGCCGCAACTATATTGAAACACGAGACATATGTTGATGATGTTCTTTTGGGGGGGTCACAATCTAGCGCAAGCAAGAGAAGCCCAAAATCAATTAATAAACGTTCTAAAATCTGCAGGCATACCGCTGAAAAAATGGACAGCAAACCACCCTGACTTGCTAAAGGGAATTTCTGTTAGCTACATACGTAGCTAACAGAATGTCTGAAATACGGCAGAATCTCAACAACGCAACGTGGCGCCACGTCCCAACAGCTAGCAACCCAGCTGATTTAGGTACACTAGGTTGTACACCTAGTGAACTCAAGGACAATTCCCTTTGGTGGGAAGGCCCTCAATGGCTGATTGAGAAGGAATCACAATGGCCACTTAATCAGATTGCAAGAATCATTGCACCCGAAGCTAATACCATAGAGAGCTTACTAACTCAAGAAAAATACTTATGTCCGTTTACGGAAATGATGCGAAGTAGCAAACCCAAGCTAAACAATATTAAGTGTTCGTGCACCACAGTGGAACATGACCTATTAAAGAATTTCTCATCGCTCCCCCGAGCACTGCGGGTTATGGCTTATGTTTTTCGCTTCATTCATCGTGGATTTTTAAAACATCGAGATACAACTAAGGTTCCACAGGGAAAAATTACCCCAGATGAAATCAAACACGTAAAAGACCGTCTCATAAAAGTTTCGCAAATCATGTATTACCCAACGGAATATACTAACTTGAAAACACAATTAAAGCTACCAAACAAAAGCACCCTCCTTTCGCTAACACCATTTTTAGATAACTCAGGAACAATGAGAATGAAAGGAAGACTTAATTCAGAGGATCTAACGTATGACGAACGTCATCCAAAAATAATTCACACGAATTCCCAGTTATGTGAATTGGTAATTCGTTTCATTCATATTCTTCTGTTACACGCGGAGCATCAACTTATGCTTTTCAATGTGTGACGTTTATTTTTTATCCCCCTTGTCAAAAATAAAATAAAAGCAGGTATAAATCGTTGCAAAATATGTACAATATACAAAAAGAAAGTTCAATGTCAAAAAATGGGCGACCTTCCTTCCGAGAGAGTTACTTTTGCTCCACCATTTACCCATACGGAGATTGACTTCGCGGACCCATTTCTGTTAAAAAGTTCGGGAATTCGAAAATGTCCTACGTACAAAGGTTACGTTCGCGTATTTGTGTGTTTCACAACCAAAGCTTTACATTTGGAAACATGCTCGGATTTATCATCCGAAGGTTTTCTTGCAGCATTGACCCGTTTTGTTAGTAGAAGAGGTTTGCCAAAAAAGTTATTTTCAGACAATGGTAGAAATTTTGTAGGTGCTAGTAGACAACTTCTCAGGGAATATAAAGCTTTTATTAAAATAGTATCCGAAGATGTAGCCAATAAGTACCAAACCCATGGAATGTAATGACATTTTATACCCCCCAGCGCTCTCCACTTCGGCGGACTATGGGAGGCTGCAGCTAAAAGCTTTAAGCACCATTTAAAGAAGGTTGCGCAGAATAATATATTTACCTTTGAAGAATTCGCAACGCTTTTAACACGAATTGAAGCCGTCTTAAATTCTCGACCCTTATTCCCAATAAGTGATGACCCTTCTGTAATATTGCCGCTCACACCCGGACATTTCCTACGAGGAAATCCCTTAATGGAAATTCCCGAACCAGATAAGCAGGATCTACCTCTTATTAACCGCTGGGAAAAAGTAAAGATCCTACATCATCATTTCAGTCGTCGGTGGAAGGCCAAATATCTACGAGAGCTACAAAAGAGAGTAAAATGGAAACACACCCAAAAGGATGTTGCTATCGAAGATCTAGTCGTAATCATGGATGATGCTCTTCCACCTGTAGAATGGCGACTTGGTCGAACAACTAACGTACATACGGGAAGTGATAACCATGTCAGAGATGTTGACATTAGAACCCAAAATGGGTCAGTCACCAGACCTATTTCGAAAATTGTAATTTTACCCAAAGTTTAAGAACAAACATATATATATATATCAAAATGCGTACACTCGCATACAGTTTACTTCTCACACATCTTGTCATTGTTAAGTTTTTTTGGTAATGTAATCTAAATTATATATTTGCAGACGAACAAATTGTCATCGGTGTCAAGTGTGCAAAAAACATCATTCGATCCGATTTTGCGACAAATTTCTAAACATGTCCGTGAAACAATGAATGGAAACAGAAAAGGTGGAAACTGCTTCAACTGCTTGGCAATATCGCATAATGTTTCTCGGTGTGATTCGGACAGTTTTTGTAAGATCTGTAAAGGAACGAACCACACTTTGCTACACATCTACAAAAATCCACGAATTGAACTTGAAGAACAAACATCGCTGAGATTACCAATCCAAACGCAGCTCTAACCGACGTCAATATAATCAACCTCCAACCCATCGCAATTATAACCGGAGCAAGGGCCGATATGCTTCGAAAAAACCAGATAATGACACATTGAACAAGCTCAAAGCCGCAGTACGAGCTTTGGAAATTTTTAAAAACGCATTTTAAATTGCAGCATAGCAAGGCCGGCGCTATGTTTAAACGGACCCTTAAACCAATATATTATTATTTGTTAATACGCATTATACAAAATGAATTCATCTTGAATACATTACATGTTTATATATTTTTTAACATGGGCCCATTACATATATGAATTAATATTTCAACTTATTTTTTACTTTATTATACATATGTACATTGTAATAGAATTACATTTATAGTGTAAATTATTATTATTTTTTCGTACCGTAATTATTATTTGGCGTATTACACCAACATGATGATTCGGTCATTATTCCGTTAGATATCGAATGATCAACATTAAAGAGAAAAAAAACCGCACAACGTGCTTTGAATAAAAAACTGAAGTTTAATATAACCGTCAAAGTCTTGATTAATTAAATTACGGTATCCTGATTTTTTAAACCTAAAAGTATTGTCACTTCTACGAAGTTTACTTAGTTTAATTTATTTTGTTCAAAAACTAAATTTGTTGCATAGAATTGAGGTTCCCCGAGTCCAACAATAATACATATATTCGTCTTACATGGTAAAAATTGAAATAATTTTTTTCTTAAATGTTGTACTTTACAAAGAAATTTTAAAAGAAAATCTATGGATAAATACCAAAGTTATGATCATTTATGTAAAGGTACCCAAATTTAAAATTTTTAAATTTTTTGTTTTATATTACTATTTTTACAGAATTACTGCAAAAAATAATCTAAAAAATCTATTTTGGGAAGAAAAATTGTAAAATTGTTGTAAGTTCCGACTCATCATTTGTAAATCAAAACTCACCTAGACAATTATAATATAAGTGGAGAGAGCCGCTTACTTACTCAGGCTCAAAAACTTGGAGCTCACGAAAAAAAAGAAGTACTTGCATCTCGTTTACAACAACTTGATTTTGATGGGTAATTGTTTTTATTTTTTCTTTTCGTAAAAAGTTGGTACATCATTTTTAAGTGCATAGTATTTGTTTTATTTTAAGTTTTTTATGCAAATTGATATTGGCAACTATTTTTAAAACAGATATTTTTGCAATTTAGTTTTGTTTTATCTTTAAAACTAGTGTTCTTTTTGATTTCTGCAAATCACTAAAAAAATTAAAACTTGACAATGTTAAATATACATATGTATGTATGGATATATTAGGGATGTCGTTTTTTAACATTAACCCATATTGGACACACTATCTCGTACTTTTAAACGGCTGTATTATTTTAAGGTAATTTATTTGAATGTATGAACATATAGTTTTAGTCTGGTTCGATATCATAGACAATTTTTTTCAAATGAAAAAATTTTCTTATTTTTATTTAGTAATCATGGAGAATATACAGAAAAAGTTTTTTGACCTTTATCAACATTCTTCGTGCCATTGAAAGTGCTAATTGTAAATATCTCTATTTAACTCACAAATCAAAAATTCATTCCAGTTGGCTTTTGTCTATGATCTCGAACAAGACTAAAAATACAAAAAATACAATAAAAAACATCAACTAGAAAATAAAAATTTAATTTATTTGTTTAAAAGTAAATAAAATAATTTAACATAACTAAACTATTACATTTGTTATTCATATTTTGATAAGAAAATACTTAACTTTTATTCTGGTTTTTCTTAGAACACAAATAATAATTAGTTTTCATTGAAATATACTACAATTAAAAAAATATATATTTTGGTATATAAATACGAAATTAAAATTTTAAAATACCTTCACCCGTTCGGGATTAATATCCTAACAAAGTTTTAATTTTGGTTGCCAATATTTGCACTAATAGGCTATTTACACTGAACAACATCTTTGTAAAACGCATGGAAGATGTTGAAAACGTGAAACATGTGTTTACATTGGCAACATCTTTCATCTGTTATTTATTCAGCTGTAAAAAAATAAAAGAAAAAGACGCATAATTTTTGTTAAAAATAAAATATGGATTTAGAGAAAGCATTAATCATTGGAGTAGTTGTTGCTTTGAAAGAACAAACCCGAATTTTTTTTGTTTATTTTCTGCAATGTTAATTTGCTAGTGATGGCCAAAGAAAATCGATTTTTTGTAATTTTTTTTAGTGATGACACTTAAAATAACGAATGATGTAAGATGGAAAAATATGAGAATGGATCATGTTTTGTAGATGTAGAGCTTTTGGCCTGTATAATTCTTATGGGAAAATGTTAACATCTCTACAAATTAATGAAAGGTGTAAGATGTACCTCACTGTAAAAAAGCTATAAAGGCCGTTTTAAGGCGAAAAAATTAAATACAATTGTTTTTAATTATGTACTACTAGCGGGCAAAGCCCGCTACGTTTTTAGAGTAGAAAATGGTTGCCCGCGATTGCCCGGGAATATACGCAGTTCCCCAATAATTACAAGGAGACCCAATTTTGACCATGCAAATTTACGATGGGTAATTGTTTTTATTTTTTCTTTTCGTAAAAAGTTGGTACATCATTTTTAAGTGCATAGTATTTGTTTTATTTTAAGTTTTTTATGCGAATTGATATTGGCAACTATTTTTAAAACAGATATTTTTGCAATTTAGTTTTGTTTTATCTTTAAAACTAGTGTTCTTTTTGATTTCTGCAAATCACTAAAAAAATTAAAACTTGACAATGTTAAATATACATATGTATGTATGGATATATTAGGGATGTCGTTTTTTAACATTAACCCATATTGGACACACTATCTCGTACTTTTAAACGGCTGTATTATTTTAAGGTAATTTATTTGAATGTATGAACATATAGTTTTAGTCTGGTTCGATATCATAGACAATTTTTTTCAAATGAAAAAATTTTCTTATTTTTATTTAGTAATCATGGAGAATATACAGAAAAAGTTTTTTGACCTTTATCAACATTCTTCGTGCCATTGAAAGTGCTAATTGTAAATATCTCTATTTAACTCACAAATCAAAAATTCATTCCAGTTGGCTTTTGTCTATGATCTCGAACAAGACTAAAAATACAAAAAATACAATAAAAAACATCAACTAGAAAATAAAAACTTAATTTATTTGTTTAAAAGTAAATAAAATAATTTAACATAACTAAACTATTACATTTGTTATTCATATTTTGATAAGAAAATACTTAACTTTTATTCTGGTTTTTCTTAGAACACAAATAATAATTAGTTTTCATTGAAATATACTACAATTAAAAAAATATATATTTTGGTATATAAATACGAAATTAAAATTTTAAAATACCTTCACCCGTTCGGGATTAATATCCTAACAAAGTTTTAATTTTGGTTGCCAATATTTGCACTAATAGGCTATTTACACTGAACAACATCTTTGTGAAACGCATGGAAGATGTTGAAAACGTGAAACATGTGTTTACATTGGCAACATATTTCATCTGTTATTTATTCAGCTGTAAAAAAATAAAAGAAAAAGACGCATAATTTTTGTTAAAAATAAAATATGGATTTAGAGAAAGCATTAATCATTGGAGTAGTTGTTGCTTTGAAAGAACAAACCCGAATTTTTTTTGTTTATTTTCTGCAATGTTAATTTGCTAGTGATGGCCAAAGAAAATCGATTTTTTGTAATTTTTTTAGTGATGACACTTAAAGTAACGAATGATGTAAGATGGAAAAATATGAGAATGGATCATGTTTTGTAGATGTAGAGCTTTTGGCCTGTATAATTCTTATGGGAAAATGTTAACATCTCTACAAATTAATGAAAGGTGTAAGATGTACCTCACTGTAAAAAAGCTATAAAGGCCGTTTTAAGGCGAAAAAATTAAATACAATTGTTTTTAATTATGTACTACTAGCGGGCAAAGCCCGCTACGTTTTTAGAGTAGAAAATGGTTGCCCGCGATTGCCCGGGAATATACGCAGTTCCCCAATAATTACAAGGAGACCCAATTTTGACCATGCCCCAGACCAAAATTCTGAGATGTACCTCAATAATGAGTTATCTCATACTCCAGTTAACACATATTTTAAATTTCAAGTTTTTCTCTTTGAACCCCCATTTTACCTGGCTAAAATTCTAAAATGTTGCTGATAAATGAGTTAGCACATACTCCAGCTCACATATTTAAAATTTCATGTTTCAGTGTGGGCAGCCTGTTAAGGAGGAGACTGTTTATATTTTTGCCCCTCCCCGTACAAATTTCCAAAAATCCGACCTAGGTTAATGTCTACACTGCAGGAGGAACCTTTGCACCAAATTTTAACTTACCAGCACCAGTCGTTTGGGCAAGCCGTCAATGGTGAGAATTTTTTACTTTTCTGTCCCTCCCCGTTGACTTTTCCAAAAATTACGTTTTAACTGTTATCTATACTGGAGATGGAGCCTGCATACTAAATTTCAACTTCAAATGTCCTACGGTTTGTGAAGGCTGTTAAAGGGAAGACGTCATCAATGAGTTAGCACATAATCCAAGAATAGCATATTTCAAATTTCAGGCTTCTTGCTAAAGGGATTTGAGCAGGCCGTGAAAGGGGTTTTTACCCGTTTTGCTCTTCCCCGTTTTAGCGAATGTCTGCGCCGCAGGGGGAACCTACATACCAAATTTTAGCGTCCTACCTGATGCGGTTTGGGCTGGGAGATTTTGAATGAAATAAATAAATATTTATATATTTACACATTTTCTTTTTACACATTTGCACATGTGCATATTTAAGCATTTGCACATTTACATTAACATCAAACCAACGTTAAATCGATAAATATATCAAACCATCAATCCATCAACAAACAAATGTTCACTTTTTCACATTTGCATTCTTGCAAATTTGCTTATTTTTACATTTGAACTTTTGCAAATTTGCACTTTTGGACTTTTGCAAATTTGCATTTTTGTAAATTTTTACATTTGCACATTCGTAAATTTGCACTTTTAAAAATTTGCACATTTGCACTTTTACAAATTTGCACTTATGCACATTTTCACTTTTGCGAGTTTTCACATTTACACTTTTACATTGGAGGAGGAAACTATGTACCAAATTTTAACTTTCCAGCTCCAGCGGTTTTGGCAGGCCGTCTAGGGGGAGAATTTTCGCTTTCTTGCCTGTCCGCGTTAGATTTTTCAAAAGTTACGTCTTATCTGTTATCTACACTGAAGAAGGAACCTGCATACCAAATGTTAACTTTCTAGTTTTAGCGGTTTGGGCAGGCCGTTGGGGGGAATCTTTTCCCCTTATTGCACATCCCAGTAGGAATTTCCGAAAATTCAACTTGGTTGCACGTCTACGATGGAGTGGGAACCTTTGTCTCAAATTTTAACTTCCCATGTCCAACGGTTTGGAAAGGCCGTCGAGGGGGAGAATTTCACCCTTTTCTGCCCCTTCCCGTTGGATTTTTAAAAATCAGGTCATAGCTGTTATCTACACTGGAGAAGTAGTCTGCATACTAAGTTTTAACTTTCCAGGTCCAACGGTTGGGGAAGGCCGTAAAGGGAAAGACTTTTCGCCATTTAAATTCCCATCTTTACCACATCTCTGGTCAAAATTCTAAAATGTATATTATCAAGGAGTTAGCACATACTCCCAGGAAGGCGTATTTCAAGTTTCTAGCTAAAGGGGGTTGGGCAGGCGGTTTTTTAATCCTTTTTGCCCCTCCCCGAAGGAATTTATACGCCTGAGGGAGAACCTTTGGACTTTTGCAAATTTGGACATTTACACTTTTGCAAATTCGCACATTTGCAAATTTGCACTTTTGCAAATATGCACATTTCATATTTGCACTTTTGCAATTTACACATATGCACATTTGCACATATACACATTTACATTGAGGAGGAATCCTTGTACCAAATTTTAACTTCCAAGCTCAAGGGGAAGAATTTTATATTTTTTCCCCTCCGCATTTCATTTTCCAAAAGTCACGTCTTATCTGTTATCTACTCTGAAAAGGGAATCGGCATACCAAATTTTGATTTTCTAGTTTCAGCGGTTAGGGCAGGCCGTTCGGGGGAGGCTTTTCCACTTATTGCACCTGCCAATAGGAATTTACAAAAATCCTACCTGGGTGGATGTCTACACCTCAAGTGGAACCAATATACACAATTTCAACCTTCCAGCTCTAACGGTTTTGGCAGGCCGTCGAGGGGGAGAATTTTACCCTTTTCTGCCCCTGCCCGTTTGATTTTTCAGAAATCACGTCTGTCCACACTGGAGAAGGAGCCTGCATACCAAATTTCAACTTCCTAGGTCCAACGGTTTGGGCAGGCCGCAAACAGGGAGACTATTCGCCCTTTAGACCCTCATTTTTACAATGTCACTTCCCAAAAATCTAAAATATACCTTATCAAGGAGTTAGCACATACTCCCAGGAAGGCATATTTCAAATTTCTGGTTTAAAGCTAAAGGGGTATGTGCAGGGCGTGTAAAAGGAGTTTTTCGCCTTTTTGTCCCTCTCCAAAGAAATTTACAAAAAACTCTGTCTTAGTAGATGTCTACGCCGGAGGAGGAACCTACATACCAAATTTTAGCCTCCTACCTCTTGCGGTTTGGGCTAAGCGATGTTGAATGAGTCAGTCAGTCAGTAACGTTATTATTTCATATAAGAGATAACAACGCATCCCAGCAAAAAGCGTGAGGGAAAATGCGTAGGATTAGATGAAATTAACATTGACTTGTTGCCGTTAATTTTTGACAGCCATAAAAAGGTTTGTGATATGGACTTATGTATGTATATTAGGGCGTTCCAAGCTTAAGGGTTAATTTTCTGATATATAATAAGAATATTATTTTAAGACCTAGGATAATCATTTAAAGCAGTCTCTTCAATATCCCTTAAGAAATATCTGTTATCTCAATATGTTAAAGAAAAATAAAAATTTGACATTTCATGTTAAAAAGTGGCAGTTTAGTAAGTCTGCATATTGCCATTATTGAAAGGATTGATGTATTTTATATTGTTTTGAAATATTCCAAAAACCTATGGAATTTCAAAAACAGAAGGAAAACTTGCCTAAAAGTTAAATAAGTGATAAAAATTTCTATTTTCTCAAAAACCACTGAAATTAAAACGCTGCCAAGCCAAACGATAAAAGGAATACCTACAATTTTTGTCATTTTTAATCCCTTATATATTCTTAATACTAAAGTTCAATCGTTGATTTTTTGAAATTTCTTTAAATAAATTTTTAAAATTGGAGATTTGAAACTAGTGCTTAAAAATTCTGATCTATATGGAATTAATTTAAAACCAGTTAGCAAAACTCAAGATGAAAAATACTTCTCACCTAAGTACAGTGCAATTAAAAGATACAAAAATGTTGCTGTAGTATACGAGTATAATTTCAATAAATTTTAAAATTTGGGATCGAATTTGTTGATCAAGTAAATCTCGCGACTTGTCATATCTAATCTATTTTTGGGTGTAAATTACGAATATGAAACAAAAAATTTCATACAAAAAATTTTCCATTGTGATCAAGAAATTTGCTTATATTTGCCTCTGCGCAAAATTATTTTTTGAATATGTCAACGGAATGTTTTCTTATGTGAGACAGGATTTTTGTTAACTATTTAATTTTAATACGCTAAATAATAGCGAGAAACTAATAAAAGTAAAGATTCGTAATCTTCATAAAAATTAAGATCAGATTTGAGAAATTAACTTATACAAGGCGTTTGCAAGTTGAATTGTTAATTACATCTTTTCAGAAAATTTTGATATTTTCACTAGAATCTGTACTTTTATGTATAAATTTTAAAAAATCGCGAGCTACTTCAAAGTTACTGAATTTTTTAAAATTTTGATCTCATATTCCTTTTTTGTACATGTATTATGATTATATTGAAAAATATTGTTAAATTATAGCGTTCAGTTTTTATATAAATTACTCTATCCAGTTCTCTGCTGACTGCTGACCAGAACCTACGTATATTCTTCGTGTCTCTACTATATTTTTGGTGTTTCCTATTTTCTCAATTTATTGTTTTTTCTTAAAGGCAAGAGACAATTATTGTCTTTTAGCACAAAGTGGTTTCTTTATACACAATTTGCTATCTGATAAAGATATTTTTAAATTACCGTATTCAAAAAATGTCTATTGGTACAAAAATATTTTGTGATACGATGGCCACATATTAAGTGTGTTCGACGTACGTTAACGCGGGAGCCCACGGGAACCCTATCTTACCAGAAAGCGTTTCTTGTAACAAAAATTGGGTAAATGAGAGCGTTCATGAGAGTGTAATTGGGTTTCTCTTTTCACCAGAACTTACGCGTAATTTTTGTTTGGGTAAAATCGTAAAATTGTCAAATCATCAGCTGCTGCTAATAAATTAGCCGTTTTGCATTTTTTAAAAAATTAAAGATAAATAAAAATTTACTATAAAGAACTTTTCCTTCTTAATAATGAAAAATACATTTGCAAATGTAAATAGATTTTTGTCATTTCAGATATATTTATTAATTAAGCTGTTTTTTAATATGAATATATTTGACGTTTATTTTTGAGTTTGAAATGTGGTTTTGTGCGTTCGCAGTATTTTGAGCATTTTTATGGTTTTGTGAGAGAATTTTTTGCTTACTCTCATTTTACCAGACTTTACCCAAAATTACCTCGTACAGACCTATAATGTTATTAAAACGGTTTTGAGTGAGAACAATATTTTACTCATGATAAAAAAGCGATTGTGTATTTAAGGTGGTTTTGTTTAGGCTTGAGTTCATAACAGAGGAAGAATTAAAAACTGAGTTAACTTCTTGCATTTTAAAGTGTGTTTCTGTAAAACGTGTTGATAAAACCTATAACGGATTTGTTGATTCATTTTCTATATCTTTTTTTGAGAACGGTTTGAGAACCCCATAACTGCGTTTTTCGTACTATTGCTTAATGGGAATACCAAGAAGAGAATAAAAACAGAATTGTGCAATGTCATAACTGTTAAATGTTAGGGCATGGTGAAAAAGGTTATTCAGTTAGAACTAAATGTACTCATTGCGCTGGAAAACACAAGACAATTGACTGCAGCGAGAACTCAATAAAATGTGCCAACTGCAATGGTGAGCACAAGTCATATGATTTGTCTTATCCAAGTAGAGAGATTTATTTAAATTTGAGAAGCAAGTTTATAAAGAAAAAATCCAATAACCGTTAAACGAGGACGGATCAATAAGTCCGTGACTTTTCGAACTTCCCTCGTAGTTATATGAAATGCAACACTGCTTTCATCAAGTGCCACCTGTTAATATACTACTGTTAAATTTTGAGCAAGTTCAAAACATAGAACCTCGTGGATTTTTTTAAAAATGGAAAAAAGTAAATTTTGAGTGCTCATCAAACATTATTTTTTGCGAAAAAACCGTCAATCAAACCAAGGAAAAGCTTGATAAATAATATGGGGACTCTGCACCATCGATTTCAATGGTAAAAAAGTGGTTTACTGACTTTTGTTGTGGTCGCACAACTACAAATGACGCTGAACGTTTTGGAAGATCAATTGAGGTCAATACACCCGAAAATGTCGAAAAATCCACGTTATGGTGTTGGCCGATCGAAGAGTAAAAGTGCGCGAGATTGTTGATGCGGTAGGCATTTCATATGGCAATGTAGTTTCAATTTAAATGATCAGTTGCTGTCTGCAAGATGGGTGTCGCATTTGCTCTCTATTAACTATTAACGTAATCATGTGACAACTTCAAAGGATTGGCGAAATTCCATGAATTGGGCTACGAATTGGTACCTCATCCGCCATATTCTCCGGATTTAGCCCCCAGTGACTATTTCTTATTTCCAAACCTAAAGGAATGGCTCGGTGGAAAGAGATTTAGCTCCAACGATGAAATTATTGATCAAACAAAATTGGAGAAACGTTCGACTAAATGTATTGAGCTAAAAGGAGATTATGTTGCAAAATATATATATTTTTTTTGCAAAAAAAAAAACTGTGTTTCATTCAAAATGTCACGGACTTATAGATCCGCCCTCGTATTGTACGTTTGAATAATAACCATAATAGGTCTGTACGAGGTAATTTTGGGTAAAGTCTGGTAAAGTGAGAGTAAGCAAAATAATTCTCTCACAAAACCATAAAAATGCCAAAAATACTGCGAACGCACAAAACCACATTTCATACCCAAAAATAAACGTCAAATTTATTCATATTAAAAAAACAGCTTAAATAATAAATATATTACAAATGGCAAATATTTACTTACATTTTTAAATGTATTTTTCATTATTAAGAAGAAAAAGTTGTTTATAGTACACTTTTATTCAACTTTAATTTTTTTTCAAAATGCAAAACGCTTAATTTATTAGCAGCTGCTGATGATTTGACAATTTTATCATTTTACCCAAACAAAAAGTACGCGTAAGTTCTGATAAAAAGAGAAACAGAATTTCTCTCTCATGAACGCTCTCATTTACCCAATTTTTGTTATAAGAAACGCTTTCTGGTAAGATTGGGTTCCCGCGGGCACCCGCGGTAACGTACGTCGAACACACCTAATAATTATTTCTCATATAATAACACTCACTTTCCAAACCTACCTAAACAGAAAGACTTACAACCAGCGTTGCCGTTTTGGTTATTTTTAACCAAAATTGGTTTTTTTTCCAATGTGGAGATGAGAACTTTTTTATTGAATTTTTCTATTATTTAATTAAAAGTACCAAATGCGTTCATTTGCAAAAATCACAACAACCCTGTTAACCGGGTAGACCGTAAAACCGGGTAACGGGGGGCTCTAGTATGCATCTGATCTAGAAGTCTATAAACGGTATGATTGTCTCGTGAAGATTACTTTATTGAATCATAGGAATCATAAATGGAATGAAAGATTAAGTAGACTTGACAATCGCTCAAAACCATTCTGGAACATTACAAAAATTCTAAAAAGAAAGGTTCTAAACATTCCTTCACTAATAGATCAAAATAAGTCTACAGTAACTAACTATGATAAAGCAAAGGCATTTGAAGAGACTTTTTACCAAAATCATCATATTTCTAATAATTTAGGTTGTCAAAATCTGGAGCATGTGGTTAATAGTGTATTAAGTGAAAATAATTCCTTAACTTTTCCAACTCCCGTATCAGAATTTGTTTCAGAAACCTCATTTAAATATGTTGGCCTAGATAATATTAAAAATTAATTTCTAAAACATCTTTCGTTATCAGGAAGATATGGGTCAAAATATCGCGAAAAAATAATTTTTTTTTTAAAAAAACAAAAAATAATTGTTTAAACGGACCCTTAAACCAATATATTATTATTTGTTAATACGCATTATACAAAATGAATTCATTTTGAATACATTACATGTTTATATATTTTTTAACATGGGCCCATTACATATATGAATTAATATTTCAACTTATTTTTTACTTTATTATACATATGTATATTGTAATAGAATTACATTTATAGTGTAAATTTCATATGTTAATATTTTTCCCCCTTTTTTTTTGTATTATTTTTTCGTACCGTAATTATTATTTGGCGTATTACACCAACATGATGATTCGGTCATTATTCCGTTAGATATCGAATGATCAACATTAAAGAGAATAAAAAACCGCACAAAGTGCTTTGAAAAAAAAACTGAAGTTTAATATAACCGTCAAAGTCTTGATTAATTAAATTACAGTATCCTGATTATTTAAACCTAAAAGTATTGTCACTTCTACGAAGTTTACTTAGTTTAATTTATTTTGTTCAAAAACTAAATTTGTCGCATAGAATTGAGGCTCCCCGAGTCCAACATTGGTCCTCCAAACCTTCCCAAACCGTTCTTTGGAAACATCGGAAAAAAAATATTTATGCCGTTTTACAGTCTTTATACGGTCAACTACCGACATCTGCTTAAAACGGAAACATCTCCGCAATGGATGATCCTTTTTGCATAACTTACAGGCCGGTCCTTTTTCGGGCGTCTCTTTGGACTCTTCGACTGTGGCCTGGTTACCTGTGGGGGGGGGTGAACTTGCAGACGTCGCGATATGTCTGACATTTTACCTGTGAGGAAAAACAAGAAAAATAAACGGGTTAATTTTGTTCGGATATGGGTAGAAGAACGAGCTTCACAATTGGCCGAGTGAAAATCCCAGAAGCCGTCTTTACATCTCAGACGCGTATTGGCACGACTGAGGGATAAATCTGATAAGTTGGGTTCGGGGGGAGTTAATAAGGGGCCACCTATTAAGAAATGACCGGGTGTTAAGAGGGCTATGTCATGAGGGTTTTCATTCATCGGGGATAAAGGTCGTGAATTAAGACAAGATTCTATTCGGGTGAGCATCGTAGAAAACTCTTCGTATGTATATTTCTGCGCGTTAGAAATCTTTTTTAAATGAGTTTTAAAACTTTTAACTCCCGCTTCCCAAAGTCCGCCCATATGAGGGGCACCGGGGGGTATAAAATGCCATTGGACAATGTGCAGGCTGCTTTGGGAGAGGAGTTTGCGTTTCAAGTCGGAAATAAAATGTCTTCTATCGACTTCTAACAAATTCGAGGCACCAACAAAAGCCGTTCCATTATCGGAATACAAATGAGACGGACAAACTCGTCGAGAGAAAAAACGAGCAAACGCCGCTAAAAAGGTTTCAGATGATATGTTACCGGTTGCCTCTAAATGTATTGCTTTCGTAACAAAACATACGAAAACTACGACATAGCCCTTAGTGGCTCTACAACCCCGACCACTGTAGGATTTTATGTCAAAGGGGCCAGCGAAATCTAGCCCAGTGTGAGTGAATGGTCTTGAAAAAGTCTACCTTTCAGGGGGTAAAGCTGCCATAAGCTGCTGGCCAGACTTCTTCTGGTGTAAAGCGCACACAGTGAAACTACAAATAGCTCCGCGCACCAGATTCTTCAGGTTTGGAACCCAGAACTCCATTCGTATTACCCGAAGCATCAAAGACTGTCGGCCGTTCATTCGAACGAATCCATTCGAATCAATAAAAGGATTCAAAGCCAACAAGTTGCTTTTCGGGGGTAAAGGAAGATTCTTCAATAAAAACGAATATTCCGGAAGATAAATGCGCTGACACTCGAGAACTAAACGGTTTCGAACAAATTCTATTTCGGAATGTGTAATATCAAGGGTATTATTATGATTGGGAACGAGTTTTCAGAAAATTAAAGCAACGGAATAAATAGGCAATAATACGCATTGCCCGGGGTAAATCAGAGAGCTTTCCGAGAATATCAAATGGTTTCTCTAGGATCTGATGTGTTTTAACACATTCTAAATATGAATAAATATTCACCGATTTCGAAGGCCATTTATCCCTTGGTTGAGCCAACCATTTAGGACCGTGCCACCACAAAGGGTTATCGATCAAATCACGAGCAAGTGATCCACGACTGGCCAAATCGGCGGGGTTATCCTTGGAAACGACATGGGACCATTTATCATTTCCAACTTTACGTTCAATTAATGCAACTCAATTCGCTACAAAAGTTGGCAAATGGCACGGGGGTTTTTGAAGCCAAGTCAAAACAATGGTAGAGTCAATCCAAAGATGAATCTTATCTCTGTTCAAATTCAGTTGACTACTCAAAGATTCTACCATGTTTGCCATAAGTGCCGCTCCACAGAGTTCTAAACGGGGTAAAGTCTCATATTTAACGGGAGCTACTTTTGTTTTTGAAGCTAGCAAGTGCGAGGTTATCTCAATCGGGGAAGAGATTGTGCGAACATAGATCGTTGCAGCATAGGCTTTTTCTGAGGCATCACAAAAGCCATGAATTTCGAAATCACCATTTGGATCGTACTTGACCCATCTGGGTATTTGAATTTTTTCAATATTCGGGTAATCATCGAGAAAGGCGTGCCATTGAGTCAAAGTGGTAGAACTCAAGCACTCATCCCAATCTGTTTTGTCTTTCCATATCTGTTGCATAATCATTTTAGCAACAATAATCTTCGGGGAAAGCCAGCCGGCGGGATCAAATAATCTGGCTAATTCAGACAAAACAGCACGTTTTGTGACCACATTTCGACCTGGTTGCGAAACGAGTTTAAAATAGAAGCTGTCTTTACCAGCGTTCCATCGCAAACCCAGGGTTTTTGTAGTGCTCGCATCTGAGAATTTTAAGAAATCTGCACCGAGCAGATTATTTTCGGAGAGGTTCTCAAGAAGACGAAGATGATTTGCGGTCCATTTTCGGAGAATAAAACCAGCAGATTCAAGAACTCGGATAAGTTCGTCTCTTTTCCTCAAACCATCTTCCAGTTCATGAGAACCGGCAAGCACGTCATCGACATAGACATGATATTTTAAAATCTCAGATGCAGCAGGACTCTGAGCTTCACAATCACTGGCCAATTGAAGTAGTGTCCGTATTGCGAGGTAAGGAGCACAATTCACCCCAAAGGTTACAGTCTTTAGCTCATAGTCCTTAATTTCATCATCAGGATTACGACGGAAAAGAATCCTTTGAAATGTGGTTTTCTTGGGATTTACGAGTATTTGCCGATACATTTTTTCAATGTCAGCATTAAATACGAAACGATAAAATCGCCAACGGAGAATCAAAATTGTCAGGTCCGCTTGAAGTATTGGACCGGGGTACAGAATACCATTCAAACTTACTCCATTCGAGGAAGAGTTTGAAGCGTTTAATACTACAGGGAGTTTTGTAGTAACGCTATCGGGTTTAATGACTGCATGATGCGGCATATAATAATTAAATGCCTCCGAAGTCGGTGGTTCGACCTCACGCATATGGCCCAAAACCATATATTCATCGATCACTTTATCGTATTGCGACTTCAATTCGGGATTTTTCAGAAGTCTATTTTCGGTTCTCCTAAACTGAGAAAGAGCCGAATCACGGGAATTGCCCAAAGATAAATATTTCGGAAAATCGGGTTTAAAAGGGAGTGAAACCGTTGGAGTCCCTGTGAGTAGTGGATCGGAAAAGTTCCTCACAAAACTCTTCAGTTTCTGGGGGAACCTCTTCAAGTTCACAAAAACGCGCGAGTTGGGCGTTTAATCCTATATGGTTATAAAAAGTAGTTATCGATCGTGATGGTTCGGGGTGACAATCCAACCAAAAACGGTCTCTTGTGCGAC
Organism: Eustalomyia histrio; assembly: GCA_949748255.1. Lineage (NCBI taxonomy): Eukaryota > Metazoa > Arthropoda > Insecta > Diptera > Anthomyiidae > Eustalomyia > Eustalomyia histrio. The sequence goes on along the minus strand of OX456523.1, from coordinate 82,300,376 downwards.
CAGGTTGCCATTCGGATTGATTCGCACACATGGTTTCAAAATTCGGGGATAGACCTCCCCCCCAAGGAGAAGATCCATTCGGGTGCAATCTATGTTAGATAATGTAACATCGGGGAAATCATTATCTAAGCCATTCGCAAGTGAACCGGAGGGTATACGGCCTGTAACCCTTCCGACTACATAGGCCCTCGTCTGAAGTGCAAAATCAGGGTCAATTGGAGAACCAATTGTAAAACAGCACATTCTCGATGGTCTTGACGTCAAATTGTCCTCTACACCTGAAACTTCAGTAACCGGAACAGAAAAAGTAGGTATACCGAGTTTTTCCTGTAACCTTTTCGAAATAAAGGAAACTTGAGAACATGGATCGATCAAAGCTCGAGCCGAGCTAAAAATGTCACGATTATGCACTTTGCACACCACAGACCCCAACAACACGGTTGTATTCGAGTCAGAGGATAACCTCGTGGCATATGTTTTATGGGATCGCACTCCCGTCGAAGGAGACGGACCATCATCTGCGTTCGTCGGAGTCCGAGAGCTATTGGGAGCTGGGGAAACACGATTGCCAGTGATTTGGACAGATGTACTTGAGTCCCTCGGTGGTGCAATACCACCTGAATTTGTCGCAGTGGGATTATTGCTCCTGTGAGGCAACGAGTGATGCTTTTGCTTACACATAAAGCAAACGTGAATGCTTTTACAAGCCTTGAATTCATGGGAGGTAGCAAGGCAATTCGTACAACCCTTAGCCTTCTCACCGTTGACATACGCTCCTCAACATTCTGCGCTAAAAATGTAGCATGTAGGGTGCTGTTCCTGGCATAGAACACAACGAATAACGGGTTGACTAGATTTAGTATTGGTAACAAAACTGTTAACCTTTTTAGGGTTACCAAAAGACCTATTCGAGGTATTTGGATTTGTGGACTGAGTCCTAGCTGGTTGGTGCCGAATAGGATTTTCAACCTGCTTTTGTTCCAATTGGGAGCGTCGTATATCGGTAATGGATTCGAGGGTATGATACCGCGACGCTAGGAATTTATCCATTTCTTCCCATTTCGGAGTATCGGGATTACTTTTGACTAACTCTTGCCAAAGTGTCAAAGTATTTTCGGGTAATTTGATAGAGCAAATATAAACAAAGATTACGTGAAAAAATAATTCCGGGGTAACCTTTAATAATTCGAGATTTGAAATAATATCATTTATTGTTCGTTGCAACTCCTTTATCTTGGGGCCGGTTTCCCAGTCTACCGGGGAAATACTTAAAAGAGTTGCCATTTGAGCATTTATGAGACTTTTCTTATTCTCGTAAGTGTCCACCAAATTCTTTCACGCGAGGTCAAAGCCTTTACTGGTCAAAGGACACTTACTAATTACCTTATGAACATCTTCGGATACCAATCCCAAAAGATGAAGTAATTTCTCAACGGGACTTATCGGGCGGTTTATATACATCGCCGTGAATAAATCGTGAAAAGATGGCCACATCGTGTAAGTGCCATCAAAAGGTTTAATCTTACAACGAGGTAGATTAATAGAAGGAGCTGGTATTGGGGTAAGATCCTTCTCCTTTTCCGCCCGAAGTCGTCCTAAATGTTCGGTAACGTTGGAAATAGCTCAGATGTAGGTCTTGAACGAAGACGCGTACTTATGCTTTATTTCCTTAAGCATCTTTTTTTCCGTTTCTGATTCCATTTTCAAAGAATCGTATGATGCTCGAATTGACTCCCATAAACGGTTTAGTTCCCTTTCGTGAACAATAAGGGAACCGATTCTATGATCCGCTGGAGGTATTGCGGCAATAATCGCCTCGAATTCGCTTAATCGATCGGAACATTTAATTAATTCAGAAATATCTGACATTTTCGGGGATATTATTTTCAAATAATTACGTAAAAACGAGAAAAATTATAGTTAATTTCCGTAAAGGATGCAAAAAGTATAGAAAAGATTAAAAAAAAATTATTGAATATCGAAAAAGATTCAATAAAATATTTACTCGGGTATTTAAAACGGGATTAACTTTGAATAAAAATTACTTTCACTTGAGTGAAAGTCGGTTTAATTAAAAAATAAAAAAATCACGAGGTAAATATTTTATCGCAGACCGAAAAAATTAATAAAAATACCGAGAAAAATCGTTAAATATTCGATAAAGTTAAATAAATTGATAATATTTTAAGTGATCTTACACTGTTTCACGATTATTCGGGTTAAAACCTGCAAAAAACAGGGAAAATTTTCCAATTTTTAATCAAAATCGATCGCAAAACAATTCGGAACAATGTTTTGTCTCAGTGTAAAATCACTTTAATGTATAAAAAGGTTTAAAATGTTTATATAATTCACAAAAGTGGTGCAAAGTTTCACTTCGAGTTTACACGGGTATAAAAAAATTAAAAAAAAAAAATCGAGAAATTTAAAAAATATTCGAAAATTATTCCAAAATAATGGACCGAGATTATATTTCACACCGAATTAATACGAAAAATATTAGTTTTTATCACAAATCACTATAAAAACCTTTTTATTCGAATATTCGTTCGAATCGAAAACTTTGCAACACTATTATGTTGTGTATAATAACATATACATACCAACAACAACAACTGTTGCTTTGATCACTTGAATATAAAAAACACAATGTAAAAAAATGTTCACAACACACTAATATAATTTATTTTAAATTATTTATTATTATTTTTTTACCGAAAAAAAACCAAAAAATAATAAATAACATCAACTTTTTTTGTATATATTTAATTGTTCGTCCGATTGTTTACAAAATAACAACGAGTTAATGTTATTTCGTCTTCTCTTTTATGTTTTATTTGTACTAGTTAAAACGCACTTTCGAGATCAATGCTTTATTATTATATTATTTATTTTGTTTTACAATAAAAGAGAATTAACACGGAACTTTATTTAAGAGAAGGAAAAAAAGAAAACGGAGTTTATTTATTTCCTTTCTTTTTATATTTATTAAAAAAAGTACACAATTTTTTTTTTAAATTTTTTCCAGAAATTTTTTGCACACAAAAAAAAGTAACGGATGGTTTGTTGGTATATTTTACAGTGTTTTATTTTATATGTTTTCAAAACAGTCTCTTTTATTTTTCGTATTTTTTCCTTTTTCTGTTGTTTGTATGTTTAATAATGATCAAACGGGGGATAATCTATATGTATATGCTTTACACTGCACTGCACTTTTCTTCTTTTTTTGTTTTTTTTTTTAATATATATTTTGATTCACTTTATATATTTCCTTTAAACAAAAAAACACAGTACATACCTTTTTAATTTTAAATGGGTTTAATAAAATCAATAATGGGGGGTTTCTCGGGTGTACTTATTCCTCTACAGGAAATCCAAGTATTCGGGTTACACTTTGTAGAAGAGCTGAAAATAAAAATAATTTTTAAAAAACTATTTTACGGGTCCGGGTTCGGGGTATCCAGTTCGAAGGACCAAAATGTTTTTGTCCGTAAAATAATATTCAAAAATTATTGTAAAAAAGAAAGAAAAAAGCGGGTTATTAATTTTTTCTAAAAACGTTATAAATTCTCTTTTTGTCTTGTTGTCGGGTGTAACAAGCAAAACTAACGTACCTTTCTTGCGGGTGGTTACAATAGTAATAAACAGTAGCTTAACAAAACAAGATCTCTAAGGCTACCAAAAAATACCAAAGAGAGCAAGAGGAAAGTTTCGTTAAGCTAAATAATAGGCGTATTCATGCACTCTACGCGTAAACAATAAAGGATAGCAGAAAGTATTAAAAAGTGTACATAAGTGTGAAGAAACGCATGGCGATAGTGTAGAGTAGCGAAAAAAAAACTAAAATAATTAACAGTAAATTTTTTACGTAACTTCATTATTTATTTATTACTAAACTCCTAAAAACAAAATTGTGTTGGAAACCTTCCCAAAATTCCAAAAGGAAAAAATTCCTTCCAATTAAACGAAAGAGACAAGTGTGGTTTTATTTGTTATGACAGAGGCAACGGCTTAAGTGTGTGTTACTTTTTTTGCCTGTTAAATGAAAACAAAACCTTTCCCAATTACTCTCTTCTTTCCAAATACCATTGGAAACGTATGGCAGATTAAGTGTGCTTTCATTCTCTTAGCTTGTTAATAAAAACAGAACTCTTTTAAATACGCTCTTTTTTCGGATAGCATTAAAAAGAAACAAGTAAGAGCGGCTAAATTCGGCTATGCCGAATCTTATATACCCTTCACCATGGTATTCTGAAGGAGATGAATACATCGTTGGAATCTACTACCTCATAGCTCTCCACAAACAAGCGATATCCACATTTATTTTTTCTTAAATGTCCAAAAATTTTAATCCAAAATAATATGTCATGTAAAATCTCAAATTTATATTTTTCCATATGTTTCAGCGCTTTTCTTGTCAAATTTGGCATTTTCTAGGCAAAAAAAAGTTGGCGACACTACTATTTATTTTTTATTTATATCATTCACAATAGTTGTGAAACGTATTTAACCTACGTATTTATCTTCACACTCTTATTAAACAAAGGGATTTTACTGGAAAAATTAGAGGTAGTCCTGGTTTTTTGCTAATATCTCAGCCATTTATTAACCGATCTGTCTGATTTTTAATAGCAAACAGAAATGGATCACATGTAACAGAAATAAAAAAGAATCAAGTCCTCATCATGTCTGGGTTCTTCGGAAAACCCATTTCAACACACAGACGGACAGACGGACATCGTTAAATCAACTTCGCTCTTCATATGGACCCAGAATATATATACTTTATAGGGTCTAAGATCAATATTGTAGAAATTACAAACGGAATGACAAACTTATATATACCCTTCCACCTATGGTGAAGGGTATAAAAAAAACTTTCTCAGACTGTTTACAATTATTGATAGTTAACTTTGTCAGTAAGGTGATTTAGACAAGAAAATAAATGACAAAGCACCAAAAAAAAAAAAAACAGGGAATTTGCAAACATAAATTACAGCAAACAGAAATAAACAGTTATAATAAATTCAGTGGGGAAAGGAAGAAAATATAAATAAAAAGAAATAAAAACAAGTAAGAGCGGCTAAATTCGGCTATGCCGAATCTTATATACCCTTCACCATGGTATTCTGAAGGAGATGAATACATCGTTGGAATCTACTACCTCATAGCTCTCCACAAACAAGCGGTATCCCCATTTATTTTTTCTTAAATGTCCAAAAATTTTAATCCAAAATAATATGTCATGTGAAATCTCAAATTTATATTTTTCCATATGTTTCAGCGCTTTTCTTGTCAAATTTGGCATTTTCTAGGCAAAAAAAAGTTGGCGACACTACTATTTATTTTTTATTTATATCATTCACAATAGTTGTGAAACGTATTTAACGTACGTATTTATCTTCACACTCTTATTAAACAAAGGGATTTTACTGGAAAAATTAGAGGTAGTCCTGGTTTTTTGCTAATATCTCAGCCATTTATTAACCGATCTGTCTGATTTTTAATAGCAAACAGAAATGGATCACATGTAACAGAAATAAAAAAGAATCAAGTCCTCATCATGTCTGGGTTCTTCGGAAAACCCATTTCAACACACAGACGGACAGACGGACAGACGGACATCGGTAAATCAACTTCGCTCTTCATATGGACCCAGAATATATATACTTTATAGGGTCTAAGATCAATATTGTAGAAATTACAAACGGAATGACAAACTTATATATACCCTTCCACCTATGGTGAAGGGTATAAAAATATATTTGTGTACAACATACACATACGAATATTGAATTTGGATAAAATAGGTAAATCCAAATTAAAGCAAACCAGACAAACCAGCTATTTTGTGATCCATAACACTTTTCCTGGGAACAAATGTACACTACAGCAGCCAACACAAATTGAAAACTTATACCCTTAACAGTGGCCACAGACAACATTTGTTAGACAACGCACAACTCTAGTAAAGGTATGAAATTTAACTTTGTGTTTTTTTCTCGCAAATAATTTAAATAAAACAAATAGTAGTAGCTTCAAGAACACAGAAAATATAGTCAACAATAACACGCAAAAAGTGCAAATTTAAATACCAATTGTTTGGCATATAATGGAAAACTTCATAGGAAAAATATATATTTACTAAGTACTTATATTTAAAAATAATAGAGATTCCATTATTTGAGAACATAGGAAATTGTCAAGAATCGACGCAGAATTTAAATTCTCCATTGTTTTGTAAAATATTGGCCGTTTAGACAGTAAACTTTTTAAGATTTTAACATTTAGTTGTACACTCACGTATACTATTTTACTCCCATCTACAATAAATAGCGATATATTAATCATAGAAGATTTCCCTACAGGGGGATTTGACAGTAATTTATTTTTAAAAGCTACTGATTGCTTTCAAAACCTTAATATTTGTTTTGAGCTCACTTGTCTAGATAACGTAAGAATTTCATACAAAACTTGAGGAAAAATAATTGCAAACTGTGAATTTTTCTTACTGCCACATTTATTACTATTTTCTTTGGGAAGGGACTTCATCATGAGTCTTACGGTATGATTTATTTTTGCATCGGATCACTTAGTAGCGTCCTGTACCATTTTTGAGAAATGCCCTACAGAGGACCAAACTCAGAACCTGTTCGAAGTCAAACTCTTGGATCTTAATGATCGGTGGGACGCGTTAGTGGCATCTTATCATGAAGTAATGGTATCAGATGACGTAGGTATCACAGAACAATTTAAGGAATCGGCTATAGAAAAATTCGAAAAATGTGCGAACTCGTACTATACTTGGAAATCTCGAATGCTTGATTTATTAGAACTACGGAGAAAGGAATGCGAACCATTGCCTGAACCCCTTGAAGGTGCCTCAGTTGCTAGGCAACAAACGACAAACAGCCAACGTATCAAGGTACCGCCTTGCGAAGCACAAGAATTTTACGGTTCCGTTGAAGAGTGGCCATCGTTCAAAGATATTTTTACTGCGGTTTATATAAACAATACAGAAATAGACGATTCGTTAAGATTGTATCACTTGCGTAATTGGACCAGAAAACAAGCGGTCACTATTGTAAAAAGGTATGGTTTAGCAGGGGAAAATTTTAAGCTAGCCTGGAATGCGCTCAAGTCGAAATATGAAAATAAGAAAGTATTGGTTGATAATCAGGTAAGCATTTTGCTGAATATCTAAGAGGCAAGTGTAGAATCAAGTGACGAAATCCAACGAATTCAGACTGCAAGCAATGATTGTCTAGCTCTAATATCGGAACAAAAAGTTAACGTTGGGAGCTGGGACCCTATAACGGTGCACATATGTGCATCAAAGCTTCCCGAAGGGAGCCTTAAACTTTGGGAACAATCTATTTCTACCAGTAGGGAGCTACCTAAATGGGATGAAATGAATAATTTTTTAGAATCTCGCTACGAAGTATTGGAAAGAGTTAATAACACCAGATCAAACGCTCGTAGGGAATCCCAAAATAGCAGCAGCTTTCCGATTCAATCAAATAGGAATAGAGCTAACCAGAATCAGTACCAATCACGTTCTCAGAAGTACATAACTGATAAAAGTTTTCAATATGACCCAAAGCAATGCAAATTGTGTGACAAAGCACATATTTTACGATCATGCCCTCAATTTAAGAATTTATCGGTACAAAAGAGGCTTGAATTTGTATCACGGAACGAGATTTGTGAAAATTGTACTTCGGCAAATCATGACGTTTCGCAATGCAAAAGCCCATATACATGCTTAAAATGTAAACGGAAACACAACACATTGCTCCACTGCGATAATCAGGTGAACTACGATAAACCTAATACCTCAAGAGCAGGCAGAAGAGCAAATGTTCACTTCACACAGTCTCAACAACTTGAAAATGTTACCTCTTAGGATAACAACGAAGACGAAATAGGCCAAGCCCAAACATATTTTACGACCAAGCGGTCAAACACCATATATCCCACAGCTTTAATAAAGATCGAACATGAGGGAGAAGAATTTGTTGTTCGTGCTCTGTTAGATTTTTGTTCGGCTAGCTCTTTCATAACGGAAAGGCTTCAGAATCGATTAAATTTACCGTCCACAGAATTGCGCACTAATATTTCAGGCATGGGAGGAAATCTAACTGCTAGATCAAACAAAATATGTGTTTTCAGAATGGTAGAGAAATCAGTAAATCTCAAAATGGATGTAGAGGCCGCAATTCTGAAAAGACTTACCAATCTAATACCCTCATACCCTCTTAATGATTTGAATATCGGGGAATTTGTAAATTTAGATTTAGCTGACCCCAATTGTTTTGTCCGCCCAGACGTAGTACTGGGCGGAAAAACAAGCTGTAAATTATAAATGCCTGGCAATCAAATCAAAAGCATCGGGCCTTTAAGAGCCTTCAAGACTGTTTATGGCTGGATTCTGAGTGGAGAAAACGATACGGTGGATGCGTATTCCACCTGGATCACTTAGGATAATGAGGAGCCAATAAATAATTTAATAAAAAAGTTTTGGGAAATCGAGGAAGTTTCTACGGAAAGACTAATATCCGGGGAGGATAAATATTGTATGGAATTCTTTGAGAAAACCACTATTAGGTTACCTACGGGGCGATTTATGGTTCGTCTTCCCTTCAAGAAAGAGATCCCTTCAAATTTAAGTCTTGGGACTTCTCGATTTGCCGCTTTGGCACAATATAAGAGAAAGGTAAAGACTTTACAGAATAACAAAGAACTCGAAGCAAAGTATAGCGAGGTACTATCAGAGTACTTAAAGTTAGGTCATATGGAAAAAAGTTCAAGTTTGGAAATAACTCGAAATGGGTCACACCTTTCTTTTTATCTACCACACCATGCGGTGGTGAAGCCTGACGCTAAAACAACAAAAGTTAGAATTGTCTTTAACGCTTCAAAAAGAACGAGTTCGACATCATCCCTAAATGACGTTCTGCATATAGGACCTACTCCACAGACAGATCTAACAATGGTTATTCTAAACTGGCGTTTATAGCGTTTCGTATTTAATAGCGACATGGAGAAAATGTATCGTCAGATATGGGTACATCCCGCTGATCGCGCTTTCCAAAGGATACTATTCCGCTAAACAAAACAAGGCCTAATTGAAGACTTTCCTTTGAAAACTTTCACCTTTGGACTAAATTGTGCACCGTATCTCGCTATTAAAACTATACATACTTTAGCGAATGAGACCTTGGGTTCTCACCCTTTAGCCGCAACTATATTGAAACACGAGACATATGTTGATGATGTTCTTTTGGGGGGGTCACAATCTAGCGCAAGCAAGAGAAGCCCAAAATCAATTAATAAACGTTCTAAAATCTGCAGGCATACCGCTGAAAAAATGGACAGCAAACCACCCTGACTTGCTAAAGGGAATTTCGCAAGATGACAAAGTCGCTACGGATTTCTTAAAGTTTTATGACACAAGTTCTACAAAAACGTTAGGTATAATGTGGAACGCGTTAAGTGATACGTTTTGCTACTCCATTATTCACATGAAACCACCCACAACAGCAACGAAACGTCAAATATTGTCAAAGGTTGCCACCCTGTTTGATCCAGCGGGATGGTTAGCACCGATAATAATTCAGGCCAAAATATTACTCCAACAATTGTGGCTCGAGGGAAATGATTGGGTCACAAATGTTAAAGCACCGTCCCTTCAAAAGTGAAACAATTTTTTGAAAACTTACCTGATTTGGAGAAAATTAAAATCCCTAGATGGCTACAATATGCTCCGGAAAACCTGATTGAACTACACGGTTTCTGCGATGCATCAGAAAAGGCATATTGTGCAGCAATATACATGCGGAGTACAGATTTGAGTATCAAAATATCTACTGCACTACTAGTTTCAAAAACGAAAGTAGCCCCTCTACAAAGAACAAGTCTACCTCGTCTAGAACTCTGCGGTGCAGTTTTACTGTCGAAACTCGTTTAAAGTGTTCTCAAAAATATTAATTTTGAGCCCAAGAAAATAACGCTATGGTCAGACTCTTCCGTCAAAGTCTTGGCTAGACAAACCTCCACATGTGTGGAAAACATACGTAGCTAACAGAATGTCTGAAATACGGCAGAATCTCAACAACGCAACGTGGCGCCACGTCCCAACAGCTAGCAACCCAGCTGATTTAGGTACACTAGGTTGTACACCTAGTGAACTCAAGGACAATTCCCTTTGGTGGGAAGGCCCTCAATGGCTGATTGAGAAGGAATCACAATGGCCACTTAATCAGATTGCAAGAATCATTGCACCCGAAGCTAATACCATAGAGAGCTTACTAACTCAAGAAAAATACTTATGTCCGTTTACGGAAATGATGCGAAGTAGCAAACCCAAGCTAGACAATATTAAGTGTTCGTGCACCACAGTGGAACATGACCTATTAAAGAATTTCTCATCGCTCCCCCGAGCACTGCGGGTTATGGCTTATGTTTTTCGCTTCATTCATCGTGGATTTTTAAAACATCGAGATACAACTAAGGTTCCACAGGGAAAATTTACCCCAGATGAAATCAAACACGTAAAAGACCGTCTCATAAAAGTTTCGCAAATCATGTATTACCCAACGGAATATACTAACTTGAAAACACAATTAAAGCTACCAAACAAAAGCACCCTCCTTTCGCTAACACCATTTTTAGATAACTCGGGAACAATGAGAATGAAAGGAAGACTTAATTCAGAGGATCTAACGTATGACGAACGTCATCCAAAAATAATTCACTCGAATTCCCAGTTATGTGAATTGGTAATTCGTTTCATTCATATTCTTCTGTTACACGCGGAGCATCAACTTATGCTTTTCAATGTGTGACGTTTATTTTTTATCCCCCTTGTCAAAAATAAAATAAAAGCAGGTATAAATCGTTGCAAAATATGTACAATATACAAAAAGAAAGTTCAATGTCAAAAAATGGGCGACCTTCCTTCCGAGAGAGTTACTTTTGCTCCACCATTTACCCATACGGAGATTGACTTCGCGGACCCATTTCTGTTAAAAAGTTCGGGAATTCGAAAATGTCCTACGTACAAAGGTTACGTTCGCGTATTTGTGTGTTTCACAACCAAAGCTTTACATTTGGAAACATGCTCGGATTTATCATCCGAAGGTTTTCTTGCAGCATTGACCCGTTTTGTTAGTAGAAGAGGTTTGCCAAAAAAGTTATTTTCAGACAATGGTAGAAATTTTGTAGGTGCTAGTAGACAACTTCTCAGGGAATATAAAGCTTTTATTAAAATAGTATCCGAAGATGTAGCCAATAAGTACCAAACCCATGGAATGTAATGACATTTTATACCCCCCAGCGCTCTCCACTTCGGCGGACTATGGGAGGCTGCAGCTAAAAGCTTTAAGCACCATTTAAAGAAGGTTGCGCAGAATAATATATTTACCTTTGAAGAATTCGCAACGCTTTTAACACGAATTGAAGCCGTCTTAAATTCTCGACCCTTATTCCCAATAAGTGATGACCCTTCTGTAATATTGCCGCTCACACCCGGACATTTCCTACGAGGAAATCCCTTAATGGAAATTCCCGAACCAGATAAGCAGGATCTACCTCTTATTAACCGCTGGGAAAAAGTAAAGATCCTACATCATCATTTCAGTCGTCGGTGGAAGGCCAAATATCTACGAGAGCTACAAAAGAGAGTAAAATGGAAACACACCCAAAAGGATGTTGCTATCGAAGATCTAGTCGTAATCATGGATGATGCTCTTCCACCTGTAGAATGGCGACTTGGTCGAACAACTAACGTACATACGGGAAGTGATAACCATGTCAGAGATGTTGACATTAGAACCCAAAATGGGTCAGTCACCAGACCTATTTCGAAAATTGTAATTTTACCCAAAGTTTAAGAACAAACATATATATATATCAAAATGCGTACACTCGCATACAGTTTACTTCTCACACATCTTGTCATTGTTAAGTTTTTTTGGTAATGTAATCTAAATTATATATTTGCAGACGAACAAATTGTCATCGGTGTCAAGTGTGCAAAAAACATCATTCGATCCGATTTTGCGACAAATTTCTAAACATGTCCGTGAAACAATGAATGGAAACAGAAAAGGTGGAAACTGCTTCAACTGCTTGGCAATATCGCATAATGTTTCTCGGTGTGATTCGGACAGTTTTTGTAAGATCTGTAAAGGAACGAACCACACTTTGCTACACATCTACAAAAATCCACGAATTGAACTTGAAGAACAAACATCGCTGAGATTACCAATCCAAACGCAGCTCTAACCGACGTCAATATAATCAACCTCCAACCCATCGCAATTATAACCGGAGCAAGGGCCGATATGCTTCGAAAAAACCAGATAATGACACATTGAACAAGCTCAAAGCCGCAGTACGAGCTTTGGAAATTTTTAAAAACGCATTTTAAATTGCAGCATAGCAAGGCCGGCGCTATGTTTAAACGGACCCTTAAACCAATATATTATTATTTGTTAATACGCATTATACAAAATGAATTCATCTTGAATACATTACATGTTTATATATTTTTTAACATGGGCCCATTTCATATATGAATTAATATTTCAACTTATTTTTTACTTTATTATACATATGTACATTGTAATAGAATTACATTTATAGTGTAAATTATTATTATTTTTTCGTACCGTAATTATTATTTGGCGTATTACACCAACATGATGATTCGGTCATTATTCCGTTAGATATCGAATGATCAACATTAAAGAGAAAAAAAACCGCACAACGTGCTTTGAATAAAAAACTGAAGTTTAATATAACCGTCAAAGTCTTGATTAATTAAATTACGGTATCCTGATTTTTTAAACCTAAAAGTATTGTCACTTCTACGAAGTTTACTTAGTTTAATTTATTTTGTTCAAAAACTAAATTTGTTGCATAGAATTGAGGTTCCCCGAGTCCAACAATAATACATATATTCGTCTTACATGGTAAAAATTTAAATAATTTTTTTCTTAAATGTTGTACTTTACAAAGAAATTTTAAAAGAAAATCTATGGATAAATACCAAAGTTATGATCATTTATGTAAAGGTACCCAAATTTAAAATTTTTAAATTTTTTGTTTTATATTACTATTTTTACAGAATTACTGCAAAAAATAATCTAAAAAATCTATTTTGGGAAGAAAAATTGTAAAATTGTTGTAAGTTCCGACTCATCATTTGTAAATCAAAACTCACCTAAAGACAATTATAATATAAGTGGAGAGAGCCGCTTACTTACTCAGGCTCAAAAACTTGGAGCTCACGAAAAAAAAAGAAGTACTTGCATCTCGTTTACAACAACTTGATTTTGATGGGTAATTGTTTTTATTTTTTCTTTTCGTAAAAAGTTGGTACATCATTTTTAAGTGCATAGTATTTGTTTTATTTTAAGTTTTTTATGCAAATTGATATTGGCAACTATTTTTAAAACAGATATTTTTGCAATTTAGTTTTGTTTTATCTTTAAAACTAGTGTTCTTTTTGATTTCTGCAAATCACTAAAAAAATTAAAACTTGACAATGTTAAATATACATATGTATGTATGGATATATTAGGGATGTCGTTTTTTAACATTAACCCATATTGGACACACTATCTCGTACTTTTAAACGGCTGTATTATTTTAAGGTAATTTATTTGAATGTATGAACATATAGTTTTAGTCTGGTTCGATATCATAGACAATTTTTTTCAAATGAAAAAATTTTCTTATTTTTATTTAGTAATCATGGAGAATATACAGAAAAAGTTTTTTGACCTTTATCAACATTCTTCGTGCCATTGAAAGTGCTAATTGTAAATATCTCTATTTAACTCACAAATCAAAAATTCATTCCAGTTGGCTTTTGTCTATGATCTCGAACAAGACTAAAAATACAAAAAATACAATAAAAAACATCAACTAGAAAATAAAAATTTAATTTATTTGTTTAAAAGTAAATAAAATAATTTAACATAACTAAACTATTACATTTGTTATTCATATTTTGATAAGAAAATACTTAACTTTTATTCTGGTTTTTCTTAGAACACAAATAATAATTAGTTTTCATTGAAATATACTACAATTAAAAAAATATATATTTTGGTATATAAATACGAAATTAAAATTTTAAAATACCTTCACCCGTTCGGGATTAATATCCTAACAAAGTTTTAATTTTGGTTGCCAATATTTGCACTAATAGGCTATTTACACTGAACAACATCTTTGTAAAACGCATGGAAGATGTTGAAAACGTGAAACATGTGTTTACATTGGCAACATCTTTCATCTGTTATTTATTCAGCTGTAAAAAAATAAAAGAAAAAGACGCATAATTTTTGTTAAAAATAAAATATGGATTTAGAGAAAGCATTAATCATTGGAGTAGTTGTTGCTTTGAAAGAACAAACCCGAATTTTTTTTGTTTATTTTCTGCAATGTTAATTTGCCAGTGATGGCCAAAGAAAATCGATTTTTTGTAATTTTTTTAGTGATGACACTTAAAATAACGAATGATGTAAGATGGAAAAATATGAGAATGGATCATGTTTTGTAGATGTAGAGCTTTTGGCCTGTATAATTCTTATGGGAAAATGTTAACATCTCTACAAATTAATGAAAGGTGTAAGATGTACCTCACTGTAAAAAAGCTATAAAGGCCGTTTTAAGGCGAAAAAATTAAATACAATTGTTTTTAATTATGTACTACTAGCGGGCAAAGCCCGCTACGTTTTTAGAGTAGAAAATGGTTGCCCGCGATTGCCCGGGAATATACGCAGTTCCCCAATAATTACAAGGAGACCCAATTTTGACCATGCCCCAGACCAAAATTCTGAGATGTACCTCAATAATGAGTTATCTCATACTCCAGTTAACACATATTTTAAATTTCAAGTTTTTCTCTTTGAACCCCCATTTTACCTGGCTAAAATTCTAAAATGTTGCTGATAAATGAGTTAGCACATACTCCAGCTCACATATTTAAAATTTCATGTTTCAGTGTGGGCAGCCTGTTAAGGAGGAGACTGTTTATATTTTTGCCCCTCCCCGTACAAATTTCCAAAAATCCGACCTAGGTTAATGTCTACACTGCAGGAGGAACCTTTGCACCAAATTTCAACTTACCAGCACCAGTCGTTTGGGCAAGGCGTCAATGGTGAGAATTTTTTACTTTTCTGTCCCTCCCCGTTGACTTTTCCAAAAATTACGTTTTAACTGTTATCTATACTGGAGATGGAGCCTGCATACTAAATTTCAACTTCAAAGGTCCTACGGTTTGTGAAGGCTGTTAAAGGGAAGACGTCATCGATGAGTTAGCACATAATCCAAGAATAGCATATTTCAAATTTCAGGTTTCTTGCTAAAGGGATTTGAGCAGGCCGTGAAAGGGGTTTTTACCCGTTTTGCTCTTCCCCGTTTTAGCGAATGTCTGCGCCGCAGGGGGAACCTACATACCAAATTTTAGCGTCCTACCTGATGCGGTTTGGGCTGGGAGATTTTGAATGAAATAAATAAATATTTATATATTTACACATTTTCTTTTTACACATTTGCACATGTGCATATTTAAGCATTTGCACATTTACATTACCATCAAACCAACGTTAAATCGATAAATATATCAAACCATCAATCCATCAACAAACAAATGTTCACTTTTTCACATTTGCATTCTTGCAAATTTGCTTATTTTTACATTTGAACTTTTGCAAATTTGCACTTTTGGACTTTTGCAAATTTGCATTTTTGTAAATTTTTACATTTGCACATTCGTAAATTTGCACATTTGCACTTTTACAAATTTGCACTTATGCACATTTTCACTTTTGCGAGTTTTCACATTTACACTTTTACATTGGAGGAGGAAACTATGTACCAAATTTTAACTTTCCAGCTCCAGCGGTTTTGGCAGGCCGTCTAGGGGGAGAATTTTCGCTTTCTTGCCTGTCCGCGTTAGATTTTTCAAAAGTTACGTCTTATCTGTTATCTACACTGAAGAAGGAACCTGCATACCAAATTTTAACTTTCTAGTTTTAGCGGTTTGGGCAGGCCGTTGGGGGGAAACTTTTCCCCTTATTGCACATCCCAGTAGGAATTTCCGAAAATTCAACTTGGTTGCACGTCTACGATGGAGTGGGAACCTTTGTCCCAAATTTTAACTTCCCATGTCCAACGGTTTGGAAAGGCCGTCGAGGGGGAGAATTTCACCCTTTTCTGCCCCTTCCCGTTGGATTTTTAAAAATCAGGTCATAGCTGTTATCTACACTGGAGAAGTAGTCTGCATACTAAGTTTTAACATTCCAGGTCCAACGGTTTGGGAAGGCCGTAAAGGGAAAGACTTTTCGCCATTTAAATTCCCATCTTTACCACATCTCTGGTCAAAATTCTAAAATGTATATTATCAAGGAGTTAGCACATACTCCCAGGAAGGCGTATTTCAAGTTTCTAGCTAAAGGGGCTTGGGCAGGCGGTTTTTTACTCCTTTTTGCCCCTCCCCGAAGGAATTTATACGCCTGAGGGGGAACCTTTGGACTTTTGCAAATTTGGACATTTACACTTTTGCAAATTCGCACATTTGCAAATTTGCACTTTTGCAAATATGCACATTTCATATTTGCACTTTTGAAATTTACACATATGCACATTTGTACATATACACATTAACATTGAGGAGGAATCCAAGCTCAAGGGGAAGAATTTTATATTTTTTCCCCTCCGCATTTCATTTTCCAAAAGTCACGTCTTATCTGTTATCTACTCTGAAAAGGGAATCGGCATACCAAATTTTGATTTTCTAGTTTCAGCGGTTAGGGCAGGCCGTTCGGGGGAGGCTTTTCCACTTATTGCACCTGCCAATAGGAATTTACAAAAATCCTACCTGGGTGGATGTCTACACCTCAGGTGGAACCAATATACACAATTTCAACCTTCCAGCTCTAACGGTTTTGGCAGGCCGTCGAGGGGGAGAATTTTACCCTTTTCTGCCCCTGCCCGTTTGATTTTTCAGAAATCACGTCTATCTACACTGGAGAAGGAGCCATACCAAATTTCAACTTCCTAGGTCCAACGGTTTGGGCAGGCCGCAAACAGGGAGACTAATTGCCCTTTAGACCCTCATTTTTACAATGTCACTTCCCAAAAGTCTAAAATATACCTTATCAAGGAGTTAGCACATACTCCCAGGAAGGCATATTTCAAATTTCTGGTTTAAAGCTAAAGGGGTATGTGCAGGGCGTGTAAAAGGAGTTTTTCGCCTTTTTGTCCCTCTCCAAAGAAATTTACAAAAAACTCTGTCTTAGTAGATGTCTACGCCGGAGGAGGAACCTACATACCAAATTTTAGCCTCCTACCTCTTGCGGTTTGGGCTAAGCGATGTTGAATGAGTCAGTCAGTCAGTAACGTTATTATTTCATATAAGAGATAACAACGCATCCCAGCAAAAAGCGTGAGGGAAAATGCGTAGGATTAGATGAAATTAACATTGACTTGTTGCCGTTAATTTTTGACAGCCATAAAAAGGTTTGTGATATGGACTTATGTATGTATATTAGGGCGTTCCAAGCTTAAGGGTTAATTTTCTGATATATAATAAGAATATTATTTTAAGACCTAGGATAATCATTTAAAGCAGTCTCTTCAATATCCCTTAAGAAATATCTGTTATCTCAATATGTTAAAGAAAATTAAAAATTTGACATTTCATGTTAAAAAGTGGCAGTTTAGTAAGTCTGCATATTGCCATTATTGAAAGGATTGATGTATTTTATATTGTTTTGAAATATTCCAAAAACCTATGGAATTTCAAAAACAGAAGGAAAACTTGCCTAAAAGTTAAATAAGTGATAAAAATTTCTATTTTCTCAAAAACCACTGAATTTAAAACGCTGCCAAGCCAAACGATAAAAGGAATACCTACAATTTTTGTCATTTTTAATCCCTTATATATTCTTATTACTAAAGTTCAATCGTTGATTTTTTGAAATTTCTTTAAATAAATTTTTAAAATTGGAGATTTGAAACTAGTGCTTAAAAATTCTGATCTATATGGAATTAATTTAAAACCAGTTAGCAAAACTCAAGATGAAAAATACTTCTCACCTAAGTACAGTGCAATTAAAAGATACAAAAATGTTGCTGTAGTATACGAGTATAATTTCAATAAATTTTAAAATTTGGGATCGAATTTGTTGATCAAGTAAATCTCGCGACTTGTCATATCTAATCTATTTTTGGGTGTAAATTACGAATATGAAACAAAAAATTTCATACAAAAAATTTTCCATTGTGATCAAGAAATTTGCTTATATTTGCCTCTGCGCAAAATTATTTTTTGAATATGTCAACGGAATGTTTTCTTATGTGAGACAGGATTTTTGTTAACTATTTAATTTTAATACGCTAAATAATAGCGAGAAACTAATAAAAGTAAAATTTAACGTTCAGTTACAAGGATAACTATTATCCTTTCAAGGTACAAAAGTCGAATTTTGTTGAGTTTTCAAAAACTGTGAATAATTTAAAAACGCCAAAATTGTTTTTTTTTTTAATTTTGATTAGAGATTCGTAATCTTCATAAAAATTAAGACAGATTTGAGAAATTTACTTATACAAGGCGTTTGCAAGTTGAATTGTTAATTACATCTTTTCAGGAAATTTTGATATTTTCACTAGAATCTGTACTTTTATGTATAAATTTTAAAAAATCGCGAGCTACTTCAAAGTTACTGAATTTTTTAAAATTTTGATCTCATATTCCTTTTTTGTACATGTATTATGATTATATTGAAAAATATTGTTAAATTATAGCGTTCAGTTTTTATATAAATTACTCTATCCAGTTCTCTGCTGACTGCTGACCAGAACCTACGTATATTCTTCGTGTCTCTACTATATTTTTGGTGTTTCCTATTTTCTCAATTTATTGTTTTTTCTTAATGGCAAGAGACAATTATTGTCTTCCTTTGCGTACTTTGGGTAATGGTGATGATGATGACAATTCATGGTTATCCAATGGGCTCTGAAAGGCGAAAAACTGTTAAGAAAAAGCTTCAGGAGCATGTACCTCCTATTAAAGTTTTAGCACAAAGTGGTGTCTTTATACACAATTTGCTGTCTGATAAAGGTATTTTTAAATTACCGTATTCAAAAAATGTCTATTGGTACAAAAATATTTTGTGATACGATGGCCACATATTAAGTGTGTTCGACGTACGTTAACGCGGGAGCCCACGGGAACCCAATCTTACCAGAAAGCGTTTCTTGTAACAAAAATTGGGTAAATGAGAGCGTTCATGAGAGTGTAATTGGGTTTCTCTTTTCACCAGAACTTACGCGTACTTTTTGTTTGGGTAAAATCGTAAAATTGTCAAATCATCAGCTGCTGCTAATAAATTAGCCGTTTTGCATTTTTTAAAAAATTAAAGATAAATAAAAATTTACTATAAAGAACTTTTCCTTCTTAATAATGAAAATACATTTGCAAATGTAAATAGATTTTTGTCATTTCAGATATATTTATTAATTAAGCTGTTTTTTAATATGAATATATTTGACGTTTATTTTTGAGTTTGAAATGTGGTTTTGTGCGTTCGCAGTATTTTGGGCATTTTTATGGTTTTGTGAGAGAATTTTTTGCTTACTCTCATTTTACCAGACTTTACCCAAAATTACCTCGTACGGACCTATAATGTTATTAAAACGGTTTTGAGTGAGAACAATATTTTACTCGTGATAAAAAAGCGATTGTGTATTTAGGGTGGTTTTGTTTAGGTTTGAGTTCATAACAGAGGAAGAATTAAAAACTGAGTTAACTTCTTGTAATATAAAGTGTGTTTCTGTAAAACGTGTTGATAAAACCTATAACGGATTTGTTGATTCATTTTCTATATCTTTTTTTGAGAACGGTTTGAGAACCCCATAACTGCGTTTTTCGTACTATTGCTTAATGGGAATACCAAAAAAAGAATAAAAACAGAATTGTGCAATGTCATAACTGTTAAATGTTAGGGCATGGTGAAAAACGTTATTCAGTTAGAACTAAATGTACTCATTGCGCTGGAAAACACAAGACAATTGACTGCAGCGAGAGCTCAATAAAATGTGCCAACTGCAATGGTGAGCACAAGTCATATGATTTGTTTAAATTTGAGAAGCAAGTTTATAAAGAAAAAATCCAATAACCGTTAAACGAGGACGGATCAATAAGTCCGTGACTTTTCGAACTTCCCTCGTAGTCATATGAAATGCAACACTGCTCCCATCAAGTGCCACCTTTTAATATACTACTGTTAAATTTTGAGCAAGTTCAAAACATAGAACCTCGTGGATTTTTTTAAAAATGGAAAAAAGTGAATTTCAAGTGCTCATCAAACATTATTTTTTGCGAAAAAACCGTCAATCAAACCAAGGAAAAGCTTGATAAATAATATGGGGACTCTGCACCATCGATTTCAATGGTTAAAAAGTGGTTTACCGACTTTTGTTGTGGTCGCACAACTACAAACGACGCTGAACGTTTTGGAAGGTCAATTGAGGTCAATACACCCGAAAATGTCGAAAAATCCACGATATGGTGTTGGCCGATCGAAGAGTAAAAGTGCGTGAGATTGTTGATGCGGTAGGCATTTCATATGGCAATGTGGTTTCAATTTAAATGATCAGTTGCTGTCTGCAAGATGGGTGTCGCATTTGCTCTCTATTAACTATAAACGTAATCATATGACAACTTCAAAGGAACTGGTACCTCATACGCCATATTCTCCGGATTTAGCCCCCAGTGACTATTTCTTATTTCCAAACCTAAAGGAATGGCTCCGTGGAAAGAGATTTAGCTCCAACGATGAAATTATTGATCAAACAAAATTGGAGAAACGTTCGACTAAGTGTATTGAGCTAAAATTAGATTATGTTGATATATATATATATATATATATATATATATATATATATATATATATATATATATATATATATATATATATATATATATTTATATATATATATATATATATATATATATATATTTTTTTTTTTTTGCAAATAAAAACTGTGTTTCATTCAAAATGTCACGGACATATATATCCGCCCTCGTATTGTACAGAAAATCTTACAACCAGCGTTGCCGTTTTGGTTATTTTTAACCAAATTTAGTTATTTTATTTTCCAATGTGGAGATGTGAACTTTTTTTATTGAATTTTTCTATTATTTAATTAAAAGTACCAAATGCGTTCATTTGCAAAAATTACTACAACCTGGTAGACCGTAAAACCGGGTAGCGGGGGGCTCTAGTATGCATCTGATCTAGAAATCTATAAACGGTATGATTGTCTCGTGAAGATTACTTTATTGAATCATAGGAATCATAAATGGAATGAAAGATTAAGTAGACTTGACAATCGCTCAAAACCATTCTGGAACATTACAAAAATTCTAAAGAGAAAGGTTTTAAATATATTTTAACTAACTATGATAAAGCAAAGGCATTTGAAGAGACTTTTTACCAAAATCATCATATTTCTAATAATTTAGGTTGTCAAAATCTGGAGCAGGTAGTTAATAGTGTATTAAGTGAAAATAATTCCTTAACTTTTCCAACTCCCGTATCAGAATTTGTTTCAGAAGCCTCAATTAAATCTGTTGGCCTAGATAATATTAAAAATTTATTTCTAAAATATCTTTCGTTATCAGGAATCAAACAGCTTACTCTTATTTTTAACGCATGCATTAAATTTCAATATTGCCCTTCGTCTTGGAGAATTGCCAGAGTTATTCGTATTCTAAAACCGGGAAAACCAACTAACGAGGCGGGTAATTACCGATCAATTAGCTTACTTAGTGGCTTTCGAAAAATATATGGGAAGATTTTAAAGGAAAAATGATGTAACTTTATTGATAACACTAGTTGACAGCCAAAATGCGACAAGCATGCGACTATTTTTTTATGTATTAGGGACTTCTAAAGCCTAAAATTCCATTAAAAACATTTTTTATAGGCTAGTTTTTGCAATCTTTTAAATTTTTTCATTTTAATTTATTAGCGAATTTACCATTTTGACTATATCTCGAGTTTGGGTCAAAATTTTTTTTATCAGTCAAATTGTAAACGAAAAACCAGTTAAGGCACAACATGTTAAATTAGTTAAGTAGTTTAAAAGATATGGGTCAAAATATTGCGAAAAATTATTTTTTTTTGATAAAAACACAAAAAATAATAAATATATTCGTCTTACATGGTAAAAATTGAAATAATTTATTTCTTAAATGTTGTACTTTACAAAGAAATTTTAAAAGAAAATCTATGGATAAATACCACAGTTATTTTTTTTTTGTGTTTTATATTACTATTTTTACAGAATTACTGCAAAAAATATTTTTTTTGAAAAAAACTAATATTGGACAGTTAAAAAATCTATTTTGGGAAGAAAAATTGTAAAATTGTTGTAAGTTCCGACTCATCATTTGTAAATCAAAACTCACCTAAAGGCAAGTATAATATAAGTGGAGAGAGCCGCTTACTTACTCAGGCTCAAAAACTTGGAGTTCACGAAAAAAAAGCAGAAGTACTTGCATCCCGTTTACAACAATACTACTAAACCGCGATTCTCCTTATGCGAGGTATTATTCAACCGAAGATGAGATGTGGTACTGCAGGTTCATTCCCAATTTGTTCGAGGAGCTTGGATAGCCTTACAATGTAATTGAATGGCGATAGTAGTTAAGAAAGTTTCAAAGCAGTTCCTTTACATAACGAAAACAAGAAACCATCTATACCCATCGCACATGCTGTAAACACTAAAGAATCGTACAAAACAATAGTTAAATTGCTAAAATGTATTAACTATGAAGTTCAAAATTAAAAGTGGTGGGCATGCTTTGTGGAAAGCAACGTGGATACACAAAATATTGTTGTTTTATTTGCCTCTGCGACAGTCGAGCTCGTGATTTTTATTGTAAGAGAAATCACTGGCAGGAAAGATTAGCCATTACAGTGGTCCAAGAAAACATAAAGTATGTGCCTCTTATTAGGAAAGAAACCATTATTCTTCCACCATTACATATAAAACTTGAAGTCTTAAAAAACTTCGTCAAAGCAATGAAATAGGAAGGCCAAGCTTTCGCCTATTTGAGTAAAATTTTTAAAAGTATTTCTTTTGCAAAAATCAAGGAAGGAATTTTTAATGATCCACAAATAAAAAAAAAACATATAAGTTCGAAAAATATTTGTCCCCACATGAGACTGTAGCTTGGAAATCATTTAAATTGGTGATTTCTGAAACAACAACCACTCGGAGTACAAGACTATTGTTGAAGATTTGATTAAGAATTATGAATAAATGGATATATAATACTTTTTTCTTATTTAACAAATATTACTTCCTAATTTGCCTCTTTTACTTTTTCAACAGGTGTTAATTTGTCACTTAAGATTAATTTTTTACATTCTCACTCGAGCTTTTTCCCAGAGAATCTCAGTGATGTAAGTGATGAGCACGGAGAGAGGTTCCACCTAGAAATGAAATCCATCGAAAGGCGATATCAGGGATATTGGGATGAGAGAATGATGTGAGATTACATTTGGTTTCTCTTAAGAGAAATGGACCCCAACGAAAACAAACGTAAAAGAAGGTCCAACAACTATTATTAATAATTAATAAATAACAAGTTTAACTTTACAATATTATTGGGCATGCTTTCATAATAATATAAAACAAAAACAGGAGAAAATCTCAAATTAGGTATTTTTACACAAATGGTCATAACTTTGGTATTTACCCATAGATGTTCTTTGAAAATTACTTATTTTTTTGAGAGAATTTTCTGTAAAATTTTGACCCATTGGTCCAAAACTACTGGATCAACTTAGAATCCGTACTTTAAGGAAATATTGACCATTAAATGACAATTCTTTTGCAATGATAATAAATGTATTTTTAACTGTAAAATAATTTTTAAAATGTATTTTTAATAATAAAATAAAATAATGTTAAATAATTAAAAATAATTCAATTATAAAAAATATAAAAACAATGACAACAAGGTGGTCCCTTAAATGCTCTCCTGTCCAAACAAGGAGTCGGGGCCCATTTTTTTATTGCTGATTCTTAAAACAAAAATTATGAGGAATCCAAAAAAAATAAAATTAGCCGGCAAATTAAGGAGCTTCTGTGGAAAATCGGAAAATTTAATTTTCATGGGAAAATTTAATTTTCATGGGAAAAAAGGTAAATTTCTGAGAAAAATTAGGAAAATTTTATTTTTCAATTAAAGCCTGATCGTTGCGATCGCTTTAGTAGTTTTTTTTAACCCTTATCCTGTATTTTGGGCAAATTTTGCCCAAAAGCGATTTTAACTCATCGCATCTAGCGTGTTTTTAATAATATTGGCCTGAAATTTCTTGACAATTATTTTTTTAGGTGTATTTGGCAGCGTTCTAAAAATTTATACTGTGGCTCCACCAGAGGGTCCCCCATAACAAAAGTAACGAATCTTGTATTTTGGGCAAATTTTGCCCAATACGAAATTTCATTATTTCCGCAATCAGAAATTATAATGTGTGTTTTATTTTTCGTTTTTCCGGGAATCCCTGATCTCCACACATTTTTTTTTTTGTTGATGTGGCAACATTCGCGACAATAACGGCTGCACTGTTTGTTTTGTATTTGGCAATTTGGGGAATCCCAACCTATGTACACTTGTTTTGTTGCTCAAAAAACACTAGATAAAAAACATTCGACATTCATTAGTGCACATTCGATTGTATACGTGCGTAGTTGCTTCTATTGCAGTCAAGGTTTGTGAAGTGTGAAAGTCAAAATAAATAATTTTTTTACAAGAAGAAAAAAGGAAAAACACCATGTCCAAAAGGGTATGTATAGGTTATAAAAATCTTGGTTTTTTTTCCATAAAAAACATATCTATATGTTTCAAATTCAATTAGTCGGCCGTGCTAACTCAGCGCCAAATAGAAGAGCTGCTGAGCGAATCAGAAAATGAGGCTGAAGAGCGTACACTCGGCCATGAAAGCTCTTCTGAAGATTTCGAAATTTCATCAGATCAAGAATCAGGGACATATATTGCCATATCTGAAGGAGAAAGTGTTTTCTCCGATGCACAGCAATTTTGTGCTCCAGCGCAAGAAGATTTCCCATCTTCTGGTTTTCTTTCTAAGGACAAAAAAACAATTTGGTACGACAAATGTGACAGCTCATTAGTTGGTAGGAAAAGGGATGAAAATATTATTACTACTACTCCAGGACCAACTCAGTATGCAATTGCACGTGTAAGTGATATCAAATCCACATTTGAGTTGTTTATGACCAATGAAATGCAAACTATTATTATAAAGATGACAAATATTGAAGGTAATTTTCATCGTTTTTTCGAAAAACAAGCGCATAACAAACTAATTTATATGTACATTACTACTTTCATAGGTGTAAAAGTGTTTGGAGAAGCTTGGAAGGAAATTAACCATGCATCCTTGAAGGCATATTTTGGATTACTGTTATTAGCTGGCGTTTATCGTTCTTGTGGTGAAGCAATGGAATGCTTATGGGACGATGTGAAAGGAAGGCCCATATTCAAAGCAACAATGTCGCTGCGTAGATTTCAAAATATTAGTAGAGTTCTTCGATTCGACGATAAATCAGATAGGGCGGATCGGCGGGCTCGCGATAAGCTGGCACCTATCAGAGTTTTATGGGACAAATGGGCTTATAATTTGAAAATTATGTATAATCCAAACGACTGCGTGACAGTCGATGAGCAGCTAGTTACATATCGTGGAAAATGTCCATTTAGGCAATATATTCCTTCTAAGCCAGCGAAATACGGAATTAAAATTTGGGCATTGTGCGACTCTAACACCAACTATGCCTGGTCAATGCAAGTATATATTGGACGAAATCGTAATTGCGCTCCTGAAAAGAATCAAGGCATGCGAGTGGTACTGGAACTGTCAGAAGGACTTAAAGGGCGAAACATAACTTGCGATAACTTTTTTACCTCACACGATCTTGCTGTTGAACTTCTGAAAAAGAAAATGACTATAGTTGGGACTGTCCGAAAAAATAAGGTGTTTCTACCCCCACATATTTTGGACATGAGAATGAAACCTGCTTTGTATTCAGAGTTCCTATTTGATCATAAAAATAAGGTAACGTTAGTAGCGTATGTTCCAAAAAAATATCGGTGCGTATATCTGATAAGCACATTGCACCAAGACGCAACAATAAGGGATAACCAGTTACAGAAACCAGAAATAATAGAATATTATAACAATACAAAGGCAGGGGTTGATACACTCGACCAACTTGTTGCCACCTATACTTGTAAGCGGAAGACCAATAGGTGGCCTGTAGCTCTATTTGCAAACATGCTTGATGTATCTGCATGCAACGCTTTCGTGATATGGACAGCAATAAATCCCGAGTGGAAGAAATCAAAGCATTTTCGTCGTAGACTCTTTTTGGAAGAACTAGGATTTGAACTTTTGGAAGAAAAGCAGCAGCGTAAAACTCAGCCATATGGTTCTGTCGCCAGGAAGCTACATCACCCGCAAGAAGAGAAAAATATAAAGAGAGGTCGTTGCCACTTCTGTGAAAATAAGTCTAACAGTACTAAATATAATACAAAATGTATGAATTGTAACTTATTTGTATGTAAAAATCATTCCCGTGTAGAAATTCTGTGCAATTCTTGCAATAACAATTAATAAGCCTAATAAAATTGTATTGGGCAAAATTTGCCCAAAATACAAGATTCGTTACTTATTTTCTTTACAGGATGAGGGTTAAAACAACTTTCAATGAGGTCCCTTATGAAGAATTCTTCAATTTTGTCACATGACAGTGGTGTACACCACCACTAAACCAGTCACTATAAAAAAAAAAAAAAATATGTAGTAGCATTATTTTTTGCTGGGCAATCGATTGAGACTATTTATTTTAAAATCGGAGAGGGGTCGTCCAAAAATTTGCCAATTTTGATCGTTTTCATATGGAATTGCTATATATATATATATATATATATATATATATGTGCACAGCACATGTTGCGGGGACTGGTTTTCGTTCTACAAGTTACTATGAAGACATTTTGTTACTTTGGGGACTGTCCTTAAAGTTTTCGTTATTCTACTGTTTACAATGAAGACATTTTACTGGATACAGCGCATATTATAGGGACTTTTTTGGCTGTATATACAGATGTCCCTGCAACATATGCTGTGCACATATATATATATATATATATATATATATATAAGGACAGTGCAGCATGTGCACGGCGCATGCTGCGGGGACGGGTTTTCGTTCCACAAGTTACTATGAAGACATTTTGTTACTTTGGGGACTGTCCTTAAACTTTTCGTTATCCTACTGTTTACACTGAAGACATTTTACTGGATACAGCGCATATTATAGGGACTTTTTTGGCTGTATATACAGATGTCTTCAAAGTATGCGAAATGAATATATATATATATATATATATATATTAGAGCCCCCCATTACCCGGTTTTACGGTCGACAGGTCTACCCGGTCTTTACGGTATAAATTGTATAAATTTGTAAAAAAAAAAAACTAGAAAAATTTTATAAAAATCGAAAAATATTATAAAAATCGACAGAATTTTTTAAAAATCTAAAATATTAATAAAAATTGATAATGTTATAAAAATCCATAAAAAAAAAATTAAAAAAAATCCATAAATTTTGTAAAAACGTTTTTTTAAAAATTTATAAATAACAATAATTGATAAATTTTATACTACAAATAGATCAACTTTATAAAAATCTATAATTTTATAATAAACCATAAATTTTTTCAAAATTGTTAACGAATTGATAACGCTATTGTTGTTGTTGACTAATAAGTATGTTGGTAAACATGTGTGTGTGTGTGTATGTTATGCTGTGGAAATTTTCATGCATGTTCAGTATGCATATGCATATTAAGGTGCCCCTTATTGTATGAGGAATATGAAATACATATCTTTTTATACACTAACCAATGACAATAAAATACCTATGTAACAACATACATACTGTATACATTCTGACATTGCTTTTAGTTAAATAAAACAAACATTAACATATTGCATAACATACAATAATAAAATTCAAAGAAAAAATCTTACCTAAAGTTTTAATACTCATTTCATCATACATTATCGGTTGTCGCTACCGAATTTGCTGCCAATCGAATATTTTTAGTTGGGAAAGCCAATATTAAGTTGTTCAGTTGACATAAATGTTATGAAGTTCCACAAAATTTGGTTTACTGCACCACAACTACTTTAAATTTTCTTTGATATTTTTGATACTTATACATTTGAATATATTATAAATTTTGATGGCTAATTTCGAAATTGTTTTTTCTCACCGTGGTAACTACACATTTATAGTATGTACCGTATAGACAAAGTCACGGTCTTTTTCGACCCCATTCACGGCGTTTGTATACCGTTGCTCGCAATGGGTTAAAATTTGTAAAATCATTATAGACATAATTCTTATTTAATATCGAACAAATTAATTAAACTTGTAGAGGGAAAAAATTCCGAAACTGTGTTTTGAATTCTGAAAGTCCTTTACTTTTTTATGCCGTGAATCATAATGAATTGAAATTTTGCAGAAACGATCTAACGTAGTTCTGACTTAAACCTGACAAATATTTTTGAACTTGTGAAACAAAAATATTCCGAAACCGGCTCTTGAAGACATAAAGTGCTTATCTTGAATATATTTGTATAAAATAGCCACTGTCTTTTTCGGTCCCATGTACGGCGTTTTTATGCCGTGGATCATAATGAATTGAAATCTTGCAGAAATGATCTAGACATAGTTCTGACTTAAACCTGACAAATATTTTTCAACTTGTGGAACAAAAATATTCCGAAACCGGCTCTTGAAGACAGAAAGTCCTGTACTTTGCATACATTTGTATGAAATAGCCACTTTCTTTGTCGGTCTCATGTACAGAGTTTTTATGCCGTGGATCATAATGAATTGAAATTTTGCAGAAATGATCTAGACATATGTAGTTCTGACTTAAAACTGACATATATTTTTCAACTTGTGGAACAAAAATATTCCGAAACGGGCTCTTGAAAACAGAAAGTTCTGTACTTTGCATACAATTGTATGAAATAGCCACGGTGTTTTTAGGTCCCATGTACGGCGTTTTTATGCCGTCTATCATTGTGAATTGAAATTTTGCAGAATTGATTTTGCACTGTGTGTATTAACACACATAAATCAAATTAACATGTAATAAAACAACAAATTTTCCTATAAGTCTGTAATCTATACATCTATCTATGTGTCTATGCATATGGCTGTAAGAATACGTTTTTTTAGCTTAAACCATAGGGAATTTTTTCTGAAATTACATATAATTGGATGTCGTTGTACCTTTAACTATAGACATGGTAAATGTCAGGTATTCAAAACATTGCATTATGAAAAAGTTACACAACTAAATAATTACAAAATTTAATTAAAAACGTCTTGGTCTGAATATACGTTTTTATTGTATTTTTTTTTAATAATATTAGAGGAATATTTTTAGCAAACAAAATTTGTTCGTGCTTGTTCTTAAAATATATAAAATATATGATAATTCAAATAATAATAAAATACAATATGTTACAATATTATAAATAAAGAATATGTTATATAAATATATAAGTATATAATATAAAAGGTATTCAACAATACGTTCAGTGAACTAAGGTTGAATTGAAAAAAAATTTGTTTTTTCTTTATTTTTAATGTAAATTATATTTAAAGTTAATATTTTTTTTTACTAAAAATGTTGGATTATAGACTAGAATAAATAAATAAATACGTCTTTTCGTTTCAAATTCCGTACAAACTTTAATATAATAAAAAAATAAGAATAAAATAAAACTATTTTAGGGATTTTATTTTTCTGGTGAATTTTATTTTTGAAATTGGCAATAGAAATTTATTTTACATTCCTCATACAATAAAGGCCACCTTAATATAACGTGAGTACAAGTTTTACATACTCAGCATCCATGAACATTTCCACAGCATATACACACACAGACTCCTACCTACATATTTAATAAGAACAACAATAAAATTGTTAAATGCGACCGAAAAAGAACGTTGGTTTTTTATACCCCAACAAAACCACACATTACCAAATAATGTGTAAAGTATTGTGAAGCCATAGGGGACAATGCATTTCTTTACACCTTACTTTATTGATGAATTTTATAGGCGATGAGCCTCAAAGTAATGTATGGCCCCATTAAGTTAGAGGTGATTAAGTAAGTGGTTACTTATATAGTTACAAGAGTGTGAAAAGTAATGTATCTACAAATATATTTTAATAAAAAAAAATATTTTGAATAAGAAATTATTACAAATATTTCAAACGTTAGTAAATATAATGTGGTCATGATTGGATGGATGCCAGCGGAGAACTCTACCCACTGAGATATCAACGCTCTTCATGTTTTCGTTCCTGATGTCGAAACGTACATACATTACAATTTTGCTTACAAAAAACAAAAAGTAATGAGTCTTTAAATAGATTTTCAAAAATATTTAGAAAATTACTTTACGTTTATAAATCATGCAATACATTATCAATGATCGGTAACTCATTGCATATAATACAAGGTAACGCATGAGTATATCGTACTCATTACCAAAGTTTTGCTGGGATTCATAAGTTTGTTGTATACGAAATATTATATGCAGGCATTTAAAAACTAAAGATATGTTTTCGTATAAGAAAAATTTATTGATTTTTATAAAATATATTGATTTTTATAAAATATATTGATTTTTATAAAATTTATAGATCTTATAAAATTTATATTTGTTTATAAAATTTATTGAAATATATAAAATTTTTAAAAAATTTTGTATTTTTAAAAAAATTTTCTAATTTTTACTAATATTATGGATTTTTATAAAATTTGTGAATTTTTATATATATTCATTTTTCGATTTTTTTTCAAAAATCCTTCAATTTTTAAAAAAATTTAAATTTTTAAAAAATTTTTGACTGACAAAATTTTTACTAAATTTATGGATTTTTATTTATAAATTTTTAAATTTCTTTAAGTTTTAAAAAACATACGATTTTAAATTTTTTTCCAATTTTTAAAAGTTTCTCGGTTTTTTAAATTTTTTTTCGGTTTTTAAAAAATATTGAATTTTTTCATATTTTTTCGATTTTTGAGATATTATACGATTTTTAAAAAAATTTTTGAATTTGAAAAAAATTTTCCCAATTTTTATTTTTATAAGATTGATTGATTTTTTCACCACTAAAATTTTGTTTCATCACAAAAAATTTTTTCACCTTAAAATTTTTTTTCGGCTGTGCCGAATCTTTGAATACCCTCCACCAATATCCTAAAAAATTTTCTCTTCTGTTTTTGATACAAATAATATAAAAAAACTTTTGAAGTAAAATTATGTAGGTGAAAACATATTTTGAGGTGAAAAACTTTTTTAGATGTGAAAAAAAGTTTTTTGGTGGAAAAAAAAAATTTTGAGGTGAAAAAAATTTTTAAGGTGAAAAAATTTTGTGTGGTAAAAAAAATTTTAGTGGTGAAAAACTGTTTGAGGTGAATACAAAATATTTACTGCTAAGCGACTGGTGAAAAAATATGAAATTGTACTAAATTTGTATGGGCAATTTAGAGGCACCTTTACATTTTCACTAGTTTTTTTAAACATGGACTGCACAAAAAAAACACATTTTAAAGCATATTTTTTGTCAAATACTCAATTTTGTACCAGCTGGGAACTAGCTCTGCAGCTGAATATGCCTAATGGAGGGAATGCACTTTCTGATGCGCCACGTATTGATAAATAGTTGCAACGAATGTTCTTTCTTTAAAAAATGGATGTGTGTTTGTCTAATAGAGAGAATACAGTAAAGAAATTAATTTATTAAAGAAAGACATGAGTTGTAACTATTTGTCAATAGATGGCCCATCAGAAGGTGCATTCTCCATTAGGCATATTTTGCTGCAGAGCTAGTCTCCATTAGCCATATTGTGCTACAATATGCAGTAGATTATTATTGATTTTCTATTTTCTTCGTAACATAAATGAATCCCCTCAGTTCTCAAAACTACAAATCGAATAAAAAAATACTATTTTCCTCTATGAAAATTTCTTTATTGACATAAAAATGTAAAACAAATGCTTTTATTATGTCAAACATTTAAAAAATTGGCTTTAAAATTATGTAATAAGTCTACTAGCAACATCTGAATGCATTTTAATTTAAAGTATGTAGTTAATTTAATATTTTTGGTAAATACATTAATTGAAAGCCTAACCCAAGGCTATTTCGCCATGGGGCAGGATATAGTTTTAATATGATTGACCTAGCCATGGGGCAGGGTATTGTTTTAGTTAATTAAGCCACCTATTCAAAAGTAGCGGCACTAAAGCAATTATGTATTTTGCTCTTTCTTTAGATATAAATGTCTTTGGTTACAAAAACAAAAAATACATTTTATGGAATGAAACGAAGAACCAACAAAGCTTAACAGAAAACCCCAATCTGGTTTACTATATCTCTTATAGTAGCCAAAGAATTGGAGATATTTGGACGGAAAATCCTAAGAAAATGCATCGGAAAAATTTATAAAAATTTCATAAAACGGTTTTCGAATAGTTCCGTCTATGAAAATGCCGATGATCTACCCTTCTGTAGGTACTCCATGTCGTTGCAAGTCAAATTTGTTGAGAAACTTGCGCTACACGATAATATGCTTGTCAGCCAAATATACGAAAGCGAGAAAAACACCATCTGGGCTGGACCTACATATCCTTCTCCTGTCGGTATAATTAATGGACGTATTAACGACGATCCAGCTCCTCTGAACCTTACCTCATTCTATATGAGCCCAGCCTCCGGCAATCATAGGGGCTGAATATGATATATGTACGTATATACTAAATTTTGCATGAACTGTAATATGAATATGTTTTGTCAATTTATGTAACAGAACTTTTGTTACTTAGTTTTAGTAATGTTATTTATTTAGGTTTAGTAATGTTATTTACAGAGGTCTGCTCTGTTAGCGACTTTAACAATGTTGCTTTTTACGTTAACTTAGTTATTAGAGTAACACACATATAGCTCTAAGAATGTTATTATTCTACAATAAATGTAATCGAAGAAGAAGAAGACTTAATAACATTTTACTTACTTAACAGAAAAAAAATAGACACAGAAAAATTGTACAAATTTGTATAGAAAATTTAGAGGTACCTTCACATTTTCACACATAACTTTTGAACCTTTGCAATACCAAACTGCTCGGGAGGATGTTCAATAATCTGGGTAAAAAAGGCACCCCCGCTTGCGTCTTCACGTCGTGATCGCCATTTCAACAGACAGACAGTCGGACATCGCTAAATCGACTTAAAATTGCATAAGGATCACGAATATATATGTATACTTTATGGGGTTTTAACCCTATATTTCGACATGTTACAAACGGAATGGCAAACTGATATATACCCTCACCATATATGGTGGAGGGTATAACAAACTACGCTTTATTTAATTTCTGTAGAAATTTACCCAACTTATAGTAGGAAACTCTACTTCTATTATAAGTTGGGTAATTTTACTCTGTGTGCGTAAACGAAAAAAAGTACACACATTGTGCTTAAGTTGGTGCACACATAATGAGTAATTTTACATTTAAAGATCGTAAAAATTAAATGTAATTTTAAAAATAATTCTCAAATTTACTAAAATTGCGCGTAAATTGCCCGAAATGCCTAAATTTCTAAATGTGTAAAAATACCAAAAAAAAAGCATATACGAGTATTTACCAACGCAATGTTTTAAAATAAACTGCACAAAAACATTTGTTTTATAAGACAATAAATTTATTTTTATTGCATACACTCTAAAAAATGTTTGTAAATGTACTACAATAAAATGTGTAATGTTTAATGTAATATCACGAAAATTCGGTAAATATAAACAAAAAATGCCTAAAAATGTTTTGTACACACTTTCATATACAATAATGCACACAAAAAGTATTTTTAGACATAATGTGCCTAAAATTAGTATTCTTTTTTTTTAATTAAAATTTTACACACAAAATTTTGTAAATATACTAACTTAGAATGGTAACAAATATTTTGACATTTGGAAATTGGGAAATATTAAAAAATAAAAAAAAAGGGAAAAACGAATAAATACAAATTTCAAATACATTCAACCAAATTGTGTCAACATATTTTCAAGACATCAATATCCAATTGTGTGTAAGAAAGGACAAATTAAAGTGCATCCTTTTTTAAAACGGAGAAGAGGATACAAATCATGTCGCCCACTACAATTTAAATTGAAGATGACCACCACTGCACATGCCCATTCTAAAGCTGCGCCAAATCATTCAAATATTGCTAACTGTATTCTGTATTAAATGTTATTTATAACTTATTATTATTAAATCATATATGTTTGTGATAAAAATAAATTTATTTTCTTATAAAAAACGTGTTTTCGTACGGTTTATTTAAAGCATTGCGTTGGTAAATATACGCATTTTTATATATAATTACGCATATAAATAGAAATGCATTTTAGGCATTTAATGCGTATAATTCCTCTTCAAATAGGTTTTTTACGCACAATTTTAGTAAATTCTCGAATTACTTTTAAAATTTAATTTAATTTTTACGCATAATATGTGTACTTTTTTTCGTTTACGCACACAGAGTAAATTTACCCAATTTATAGTAGGAGTACAGTTTCCTGCTATAAGTTGGGTAAATTTCAACAGAAATTTATTAGAGTGTACATATGTGATTTATTAATAATGAATTAAATATATAATACAGAATACATTTAGCAATATTTACATGACTTAGCATAGATTTCGAATGGGCTGTGCAGTAATGGTCACCTTCAATTTAAAGTGTGCGGCATGATTTGTATCCAGTTCTCAATTTTAAAGAGCGACCTTTGCAGATATAAAGATTTTATTCATTCGTTGTTGTCTTGAAAATATGTGGACACAATTTGGTTACTTGTGCTTGAAAATTGTAATCCAGTTTATTTTTTTTTTTAATGGACGTAGTATAAATGAATTTGATATATTATACGTTTTTTGTTTTTTTAATTTTTTATTATTTTCCAATTTTAAAATTTCAAAATATTTATTACCATTCTAATTTTGTATATTTACAAAATTTGTGCGTAAAATTTTAATTCAATAAAATAATACTAATTTTAGACACAAAGTGTTTAATTTTAAACGCATTATGCCTAAAAATACTTTTTGTGTGTATTATTGTATATGAAAGTGTGCACAAATCAGTTTTACGCATTTGTTGTTTGTATTTACCAAATAAAATGGGTAATTATTGTAATAAATTTACAAACATTTTTTAGAGTGTAGCTAATTTCCTAATTTTGAAGAAAAAAATATTATTTCAGGAAACAAATTAAAGTATTCATTAAAAAAGTTATAGTGCAATTTTATGCAATTTTTGGTTCGCGACCGCCCGTGAGGTTGAGCCAATAATCGCTCACGAACCCATCTCTAATCTAAAGAGTCTTATATGTTGAACTTAAAGTAGCTCAAAATATATTTTAAAATGAATAGTATTAATAGGATTTTAGATCATATAATCATATTCACTTTTTTATAAATTGTTTCATTGCAAAGAAACATGAAAATTTTATTAGTATATTTTAGAGAATAAATATTGAAAATATTTCACAGAGCCAGCAGGATAGAATACTTAGTATTTTCAGTTGCCGCAACAAATCCCTCTTCAGTATCCACGCTCTTCTCCTGGGTCATTGTTTATTGATGATGGTATATTTTATATTGAGAGTTTGAAAACAAATTAACAAACCCGAAAACAACACACAATTAGACTAACATTGTATGTATTGTTGATCTGTTACTTTGGTAAATGTATAGTACATATTAATAGGATTTTATACCATATAATCATATTTTTTTTATAACATTAGTAAATTATAGAGAATAAAAATCGAAATTTTTATATTTCTTTGCAATAAAACAATTTATAAAAAAAATAATATTTTAAAATTTTGTTAGCGAAAGGTAAAAAATTTCGCATTTGCGCTTTTATGTAATAATTTTGTTTACTGACTACAATGCAAAATATTGCAAGCACATTTTATACATTACGGCATTATTATTATTATTTGAACCGCGACCACAATAGGTCTTTTGTGCTGCCCAGAACCACCCTAAAGGTTCAAGATATTGATGAACCCAAGAACCTTACCGGGTAAAGTGTTCCAAATGTTGGAAGGCGACAAGAAATGGTCA
This sequence comes from Eustalomyia histrio, assembly GCA_949748255.1. Lineage (NCBI taxonomy): Eukaryota > Metazoa > Arthropoda > Insecta > Diptera > Anthomyiidae > Eustalomyia > Eustalomyia histrio. Next base: position 82,264,014 of record OX456523.1, on the reverse strand, counting down.
CCTAAAAACTTGATCCTCCTGACACAAAGCCCAGGACAATCGCCGAGGACATGCTCTGACGTCTCCGATTTCAACCCGAAAAACCTGCATAACTCAGTGTCCGATTGACCCTTCTTGTGCCTATGGTAACTAAGGTCGCAATGCCTAGTAAAGCATCCAGTCAGGGTCCTTAGGTCCCTTCGACCAAGGGCTAATAGTCGCCCAGACCCACCACTGGGCATAGATATAAATCTCTTAGCCTGTCGTTGGCCACGAGATGTTTGCCAATAATCGTAAAATCTCGACTCTCTTCACAACCTGAGCCTCTCCCCGCAGAAAGGTTCAGGGCCTATGAAGGGCCGACGGGCACCACGGTTGGCCAGACAGTCCGCCCTTTCGTTGCCCTCATGCCCCTGTGGCCCGGAATCTATCCCAGGATAAGGGAGTTGCTCCTACCGAGTCTGTTGAGTGCCGTAATACATTCCATGACAAGTTTAGATGACACCTCGTGGGACATAAGAGCCCTGAGCGCTGCCTGACTGTCAGAGAGAATATCGATACGAGATCTGACCACACGCCTCCGTAGGCATTCCTCCACACACACACATATGGCGTAAATTTCCGCCTGGAAAATAAAGGGGTTTTTTGCCCGTATCCTTATTCAGCTGTTTAGAACCATATGTGAACCATAACTGGGCCCCAACTTCAGGTTCCCAAGTTCGGTTGGTCCACATGCTCTTATCAAAAGACATAGCGTCAAAATACCAGACCAAAATCTGTTCCGGCAGCATCCTGTCCGCGACCTTTCTGATTGTGTCATCCATAAGAACCTTGGCGATCCTCATGTGACCCCTTAGGTCGCCGCTTCTCATGCTACCGAATTCACTAAGTCTTGTTGAGCCCATGACGGCCGCCTATATTACAGAGATATGCAACGGAGGAATTCCCAGCATGGCCCCGATGGCATCCGTAGGACACGTCTCGCTGGCGCCCGTTATACCAATGTACGCCAGACGGTAGAATCTCTTAAGAGCATTCATCGTTTTTTACTGTTCGACCTTTCGCCACCATGCGATGGTCGCATAGGTGATCATAGGTTTGACAATAGTAATGAATGACCAATACACCATCCGCTGACTCAAACCCCATGTCCTCCCAAAGAGCCTCTGGCAGGCATATGATCATCCCAGGTTAGAGATTTGTCAAGAGTAACCACCAAATACCTTACGTTATCAGAGTAATCTATCACCATGCCCCCCACAACGGGCCTGGATAGATTAACCTTCCTTCTGTCCGTAAATGGTAGCAGTATCATTTTCGACGGGTTGATAGATGAGCCCCTTCCCTGGCACCATGAAAGAGCAAAGTTCAGAGCCTGTTGGATTCGCTCTGAGATCGTCCTATCATCCCATCCGACGACGGATATGACAAGATCATCTGCGTAGCCGTAGGTTCTGAAGCCCTGGTCGTTTAGACCCTCGAGCAACTCATTTATGACCAGTGTCCATAATAATGGCGATAAAACACCTCCCTGAGGACATCCTCTGGTCGCATTACGGTCCTCAGTGCAGACCATATACCAACGGTGATTACCCTGGACCTTAGCATCTCCAGAGTCCAATTTACTATGATTGGAGAGATACCCTTACGCAGCATGGCCACTTTAATCGCACCGTAGGACGTATTGTCAAAAGCGCCCTGTATATCTATAAAGGCACATAGGGCAATGTGCTTTGCCCCTAGTGCCCTCTCAACCATATCGACAACGTGATGAACAGCTGTTTCGGTAGACTTTTCCCGCTGATACGCTTCTCGGCCTTATGGCTAAGATTAAAGTGTACATTACGGCATAATGGCTGTTTAAACGTAAACCTTTATTTTGGTTATTTTACTTAAGGTACCTCTTTGGTACCCCTTACCCTTGGTAGGGTTAATTATTCTTTAAAACCCTGTTTTTACTCTCCTCATTTACAACTTTAGTGGCAGTATTTACACGGATTTTAGCGAGTAAACCGTTAACGGCACCTTTAGGCATTGTTGGTCTCCTTTCTCTATACTCGATTTTTTATATAGAGTTAGTTATTGTTTAACTATTAGCGCCATTACGTGCACAAACCCTTGTTTAAGGTGATTTATTTTGTATAAATAAACAGAGATATATTCTCTTATAAAAAGTTTAAAATTCTTGTCTTTTTTTATTTCAAATTGGAACCTGCATTTACGGCAAACATTTGGCCCTTCGAACCGGATTCCAATTAATAAGGACAAAAGTGGAAGTTATTTTTATACTTCCAGAGCCCCCATCTTTTTTTGTGGTACACAACAGCAGCAGCCTTTTTAATAAAAATTTTTAATTTGTTTTCATCGAATAAAGGTGCGTACTGTTTTATATTTTTTTTTAAATAAAAAGAAAAGTGCTAAATTTGCATAAAAAAGTATTACGAATTTTAATACCATTTTTAAATATTATTTTATTGTGAATTTAATTTACTTTTTTCTCACCGGTGCGTTTGTTTACACGGACAGACAAATTAATTTTTTTTATTATTACAAAATTTTCGGTAATTTTATTATAATACCCTTTTAATTTTTTTGTCGATGTAAAAGTGTTAAGAAAATTTATAAACATTAAATTTTTACATACATAATTCCATCGGGTTGTTTAAAAAAAAAAAGTGATCATAGTTATATTAATAAAAACGCATTTATATTTTTTTTTACATATTTATATATACATATGTACATACGTACATATCAGTGTTTTTTTTTCTATTCTTTTTTGTGCTATATTCCAAATAAACATTGATTTTTTTATATACAAGCTGTAGTTACAGTATTTTTAATAATAACAAGAGCTTACATACATATTGCATTGTTGTTGTTGGTTTTTTTTTATCAACCTCGATTGGTACCCTACTGTCCGTTTTGGTCGCGACTTATAGGGTGTGTTACTTGAATTGGAAATTATTTTGATATTATTTTTTTTTGTCATTTTATGCGGTTATTTTGTAAATTTAAATAATAAATTTATTTTTTTTTTTTGCCTTTTTACAAAATTTTGTGGTTTTTATTTTTTTTCATTTTTTTTAAATCGATAGGAACAAGATGCCTTTATCGTCTCTTGATATTTTCATTAGAGCTTCTGATGCTCTAATTAAATTTGATAATAGTTTTAATGCCCTTAAAGATGAGACATTCAATGTTTTTAATCTGGAAATAGAAAGTGAGGAATTGTGAGGTATGTGGGAAAAAGTTAAGGTCACCTATGAAGATTGTATCACCGATTTGCAAACCGCAGAAAAATCAAAACCCAAAGATTTGGACGCGGTGGAGGCTAAATATCGGGCCACTTATCGTGCTTATGTTGGCTGTCCCACATTAATTAGGGAAAAATTGTACGAGCACTCGAAACCGGGGCCAAAGAGGCCCGCTGATGAGCTGGATGATACAATGGTCGATGATTTTCATCATAATTTGAATCTTCCGCTTTCGACTATTTCTGAGGGAACTTATCTTTCTTGGCCTACCTTTAGAGATCTTTTTACCGCTATCGTCATAAATTGTTCGCGTCTCAGTCCGATTTTACGATTAAGCTACTTGATTGAGAAAACAAGTGGTGATGCGAGGGAAATTGTTTCTAAAGCCCCATATACTAATAAAGGATTTGATGACGCTTGGAAACGATTAGGAGATAAATATGAGAATTTGCGCATGTTGGTTCACGATCAGCTTGGAAAGCTTTTTGATCTTCCTTCTCTTGATAAGGAAACGAGTGATGGTTTAAAATCACTACAACGTGGAATTAACGGTTGTCTTTCGTCTCTGGCTGGTTTAGATATTGAATCTACTACAGAACTTAGTTCTCATATGATTGTTTTCATTTGTATTCGGCGATTACCTGCGGCTACGATTAATTTATGGGAACAGAGCGTGAGCGATAAAAAAGCCTTATCCAATTGGGCGGATTTAGATCGATTTTTAACGAAAAGGATCGATACTTTAGAATGTGCTCGTCATCTTAGGAATTCAGATTTTTCTAAAAAGCCTTCTGAACAAAAGGTTAAGGTTCACCTCACGAATACTACCACTCCTGGAAATGGGTTTTGCGTTTTGTGTAAAAATCAGGCTTATTTTCTTAGGTCTTGTCGTCGTTTTCAGAATTTATCAGTGGCTGATAGATATGCTACGGTGAAAAAATTCCACTGCTGTGTCAATTGTCTTGCAAAGGGACATGAGGCAAGAAATTGTAAAAGCAATTACAGTTGCTCGAAATGTAATAAACGTCACCACACTTTATTACATCGTGATTCACTTTCAGATGATATTTCCAATAGGGGAAATACTTCTGCTATTACAACTGGCGGTTCGGGTACGACTCCTCGTCTTCTCAACCCCACACAAATTGATTCTAATATACAGTCCACTTCTACTGGTAGCAGTTCGGCATTTCCTCAGAATAGACAGGTATTTCATACAGCTCTAAATAGGAATGTGTTTTTGGGGACTGCTATGGTTGATATTGTTCACCAGGGTATTACATACCCAGCGCGTGCATTAATTGATCCCGCCGCCGAAAGTTCTTTTATATCGGAACGTTTGGTTAATCGGTTGAAACTTCCGACACTTTCTACGAAGGTCGGCATTTCAGGTGTGGAGTCAATCTCGTCGAAAAACTTTGTTCGGTGAAAGTTGGTTCACCTATTGATTCAACTTTTTCGTTAGAGGCCTTAGTCGTTGTTCTGACTAATGTGTCTGGGAATCTTCCGTCGTTTAAAGTACCTTCTAATATAAGGGAAAATTTACCAAATCTTCGTTTGGCAGACTGCAATTTCTATGACGGTAGACCTGTTGATCTTTTGCTTGGCGGTGAGGTTTATCCTAAAATTTGTTTAAGGGAAGTTCCGAAAGATGTTTTTGGATCATTATTGGCCTAAAATACAGTTTTTGGTTGGATTATTACTGGTCCAATTGTACAACCTCCAGTTCAGGTCTTTTCAACTCGCGTTGAATTTTCGGAGGAAGATTGTCTCAATAGAAATCTTCTTAGATTTTGGGAACTTGAGGAAACACCTAAAAGGAAAATTTTATCCATTTTTGATAAAATTTGTGAGGAAAATTATATGAAGACTACACGTCGGGGTTCTGATGGTCGCTACATTGTGAAGCTTCCATTCAAACCTGAATTTCCTCATCAGTTGCACTTGGGAATTTCTAGGTCAAATGTCGAAAAACAATATCTCAGGACAGAGTCCTCTCTTTTACGAAGACCTGAGATTAAGGAGATATACGGTAACGTGGTTAGGGAATATCTACAATTGGATCATATGATTCTTGTTTCGGATTCTTCGGCCGCCACTACGTTTTCTTGTTATTTGCCACATCATCCGGTGGTTAAACCTGAACGAAAGACTACAAAATTGCGTGTAGTTTTCAACGCTTCTAATAAGACGTCAAATGGGACGAGTCTAAATGATTGTCTTTATGTTGGTCCTACGTTGCAAACTGATTTGGTTCTCTTGATTCTACGTTGGCGTCTTTTTAAATTTGTTTTCAATTGTGACATCACTCAAATGTATAGGCAGATAAGAGTTGATCCAGCTCATTCTCCGTTTCAACGGATCTTATTTAGAGATTCTCCTACGGAGAACGTTAGAGATTATGAGTTGCAAACAGTTACTTTTGGTGTTAATTGTGCTCCCTATCTGGCTATTCGCACATTGTTGCAATTGGCAGACGATTCTGAGGCTGAGTTTCCTGTTGCATCGCACATTCTACGAAGGTGCATGTACGTTGACGACGTTTTAACGGGAACTCACGATATTTCGTCTGCACTGATCGCTCGTGATCAGCTTATATCGGCGTTGGCTTCGGCGAAATTTGAGCTTAGAAAATGGACTTCTAACGATCGCACAATTTTAGAAGGTTTTCCTCCGGAACATTTGGTAGATGCCAAACTTTTGACTTTTGTGGAGTCTAGTAGTTCTAAAACTTTGGGTATTCAATGGAATGCTCAATTGGACTCATTTTTTTTTTAATGTAAATCCTATTACACATAAATCGAGTCATACAAAAAGGTAAGTTTTGTCAACTATTGCAAAATTATTTGACCCTGTTGGTTGGCTAGGCCCAGTTGTGGTTGTTGCGAAAATGGTCATGCAACGTGTATGGCTTGATAATATAGGTTGGGACGATTCGCTTCCGCTCTCAACAGAAAATAGTTGGCAGAAATTTGTTATGTCATATCATGAGGTAAATAGTATTCGAATTCTGAGATGGCTTCATTATACTCCAGAGTCTTCGGTTGAATTACATGTTTTTTCTGATGCCTCGGAAAAAGCATACGCGGGGGCAGTATATATTCGAATTGAATCCCCGAACGGCGAAATTCATACCCATTTGCTGTCTTGCAAAACGAAAGTGGCTCCTATAAAATCAGTTTCGATTCCGCGTCTTGAACTTTGTGGTGCAGTTTTGGCATCTGAGCTTTTAAAGACGGTACTTAGTGAAATTGATATTCAACTTAACCAAATTTATTGCTGGACTGATTCTACGATAGTCCTTTCTTGGTTGAAAAAGGACCCTTGTTCTTGGACCACATTTGTTGCTAATAGGGTTTGCCGAATTCAGGAAAATGTTGGTCGACATAATTGGTATCATGTTCGATCCGAAGATAACCCCGCCGATTTGGACAGTCGTGGTGTTTCTCCCTCGGAGCTAGTTGACAGTTCACTTTGGTGGCATGGGCCAAAGTGGCTTCGTCAGGAAAAATCTACATGGAATGTTGTTGATCTCTCTCGCCTTGATACTGACATTGAGGGTCGAGCTATTCAAGTTTATACTTCGTTTTTTAGGAACACGAAAGGGGAAGATTTGTATGTGGATATACTTAAGGATTTTTCTTGTCTGGATAGGGCACTTCGTGTAATATCGTATATTTTGCGGTTTTTTTACAACAGTCATTCTGCTCACAAATTAGGTCGTCAATTTTGTACTAACGAAACTCTTTCTAGTTTTGAGTTGAAAAGGACAAAGTTGCATTTGGCAAAAGTGTCTCAAAAACTTCACTTTTCCGAGGAATACAAATGTCTTTTGAACCAAAAGCCTTTATCTTCAGGGAGTTTTCTTATTCCATTGAACCCATTTTTGGATCAAGACGGCGTCATGAGATTAAATGGCCGTTTAGTGAGATCACCTTCTCTAACGTATACTGAGCAGCATCCTATTATTTTGCCCTATTCAAGCAGATTTACGCTGCTTTTGATTGAATTTGTCCATAGGATTTCTATTCATGGTGGAAATCAGTTGATGCTTCGGATTCTTCGCATAGAATATTGGGTTCCCAGACTTAAGTCTAAAATTCGCGCAGTTATTAGTCGCTGCAAACGTTGTATACTGGATAAAAAGCGCTCTTGTAGTCAAATTATGGCCGCTCTTCCGCCTGAAAGGACTGCTCTTGATAGGCCGTTTACTACAACTGGCGTGGATTTCGCGGGTCCATTTGACATTAAAAGTTTTACAGGCCGAGCTTGTAAAATAACCAAGGGCTATGTTTGTATATTTGTCTGTTTTTCTACGAAGGCAATACATTTAGAGGCAGCATCTGATCTGTCGACTGCTACTTTTTTATCCGCTTTTCAACGGTTTATTTCGCGACGTGGGTGTCCAAAAACAATGTTTTCGGATAATGGCACAAATTTTGTAGGCGCGTCGCGTGAGTTGGAGAGAGATTTTCGGGCCTTTCTTAAGGAAAGTCAAACCACGGTGAGTTATACGTATGGGAGTCAGGGTCTTTTGTGGCGTTTTATTCCTGCAGGCGCACCTCACATGGGTGGCCTTTGGGAAGCCGGTGTGAAGAGTTTTAAGCTTCACTTTCGAAAAGAGGCACAGACCTTCAAATATACGTTTGAAGAACTTTCGACGCTTCTTGCGAGAATAGAAGCGTGTCTGAATTCGCGTCCGCTTTGTCCTATGACGGAAAATCTGTTGGAACCGGTTGCGCTAACGCATGGACACTTTCTTATTGGTTCTCCCATATTAGCTCCTCCGGAGCCTGAAATAACTGACTCTCCGATAAGTCTTGTTAATCGCTTTCGGAAAATGAAAGCTATTTCTCAGCATTTTTGCCGTCGGTGGAAGGAGGAATACCTCATGGATTTGCATAAGCGTTATAAATGGCAAAATCCGAATCGCGATTTAGAGGAAAATGATTTAGTTGTTATACGTCATGAAAACTTACCTCCAACTTCGTGGAAATTAGGTCGGGTCGTTAAAATATACCCGGGTAGTGACGGTCGCGTTAGAGTCGTGGATGTACGGACTGCGAATGGGGTTGTAAGACGACATATCGCAAATATTCTTCTTTTTTCATTAATATATAATTTTCCCTAGCACTATGGACGCCTTAAAAACTGTTTTATACGACCCGTTGTTGGACGATTATGAGGAAGCAATGGACGATGTGGAATCAGCTACAAAGGCCCCTTTGGTTACTTCTACACCTGCTCCCACCATTATAACAACTAATACACAGTTATTGGCGCCTATAATACCACTTTCTACTGTGGTTGCACCTCCTTGTGGTGCTACTCAAACGGTGGCTACGTCCTCTTTGGTCGAAGCTACAACGAAACCGTTGACCCCCAATACATTGTCGGGTATTATTGCTACCTCGGCCTCGAATACGTCGACGACTGATATTGAGAACGGTCGTTTAAAGCTGCAATGCAGAGTTTGTAGTGGTAGACACCCGTTGAGGGCTTGCTCTACATTTCGTAAGGCTAGTCATGCCCGGAGGCTACGCTTGGTCATAATTCATCGCTACTGCTCTCGTTGTTTGGCACACACACATGAGGCCAAAAATTGTTCGAGTTCGGCGAAATGTCGCCACTGCAATGGAGATCATAATTCCATTTTGCATGGTCCTCCGTCTGCTAAAATTGGTTCCAAAACATCCCAGGCTGCGAGAACTTCTTCGAAGAAGACTGCTCCAAGCCAGCCTGTAGAATCTGGCTTAAAAAGCAAGGTTTGTTCTTTACCTATACTTCATATTATAACATTTTCGCCTACTCTGGTAGCTCATCTTCAGTTACCTAATAAATCGATACCGGTTCGTGCGGCACTGGACCCCTGTTGTAGCATTAGCTACATATGCGAAACCTTGGTTTACAACCTGCGGTTACCAGTGTCCTCCACGGATGGCGGCAAATACTGTCGCTTAACGGTCGGTTCGTCTTACGATGCGTTGCAAAAAACTAGTTTTACTGCCAAAGTGACTAAGATGAGAGGTGTAAAGACTCCAACGGAGTCAGTTTCAGATGTGGTAAAGGACCATTTTGCAGGTTTTCAGTTGGCCGACCCCCGTTTCAATGTATCGGGACGGGTGGTTTTGGTTTTGGGACCTGAGGTTAGCCCTCAAATTATGAAGGCTAACATATATTCGAGCCCGGGCTTTCCAATGGCCCAATATACAATGTTTGGGTGGGTCATAACTGGCCAATCCCCCTTTTAGGGGATAGATCCGTTCGGATCAACCCTGGTCCCCTTTGGACCAACGATCATTGTGATCACCCGGCACCCTTTGTGTCAAGCCTGGTCCCCCTTGGGCCAATGACCCCCTTTGGGTCTTCGTCGTAGATTTTAAGTGTTTTTGAAAAAATAAATAAATCTAAATAAAAAAAAAAAATGTATATAAATTTATTTGTAACCTTAAATATTTATTAATGGAATTTCGTTACAACATATCTTATTGTTGCAAGGTGGCCGGCAATGTTTAAACGTAAACCTTTATTTTGGTTATTTTACTTAAGGTACCTCTTTGGTACCCCTTACCCTTGGTAGGGTTAATTATTCTTTAAAACCCTGTTTTTACTCCCCTCATTTACAACTTTAGTGGCAGTATTTACACGGATTTTAGCGAGTAAACCGTTAACGGCACCTTAAGGCATTGTTGGTCTCCTTTCTCTATACTCAATTTTTTATATAGAGTTAGTTATTGTTTAACTACACTAGGCAACAGCCATTTTGTTATTTGGTTCTAGCATACTTTTTCTCATGGATTTGGACCTACTGAACACGAAAATGAATTTTAAAAATTTTTCTGTCGATTGGTTTGCGAGATACAAATTTTTTAATTTTTTTTTTTTAATTTTTGGAGGTACACTTACTATTTTGAGCATATCTTTAGTCTTCTTTGACCTATTTTATCCTACTACTACTCAAATTAAAGACAATTGAGCCGTCTACAACTTATTCTCAGAAAATTTTCAAATCGGGTTAGTAGTTTTGATGTTGGCGGCTTAAAAAGGTTAAAAAACTGCGTTTTTTTAGTAAAAATGTGGCTGAAAAATTCATATAAAAATTCATATAAAATGTAAAACGCGATGTTAACAGCGATTTTAATTTTTTTACGTATAGCTGACACTTTTCCAAAGAAAATAAGCCCTTACTTAACAAAATCTGATGACAAATGGCCGACTTATTATTTTTTTGGTAAACGACCGAAATTCCGCTATTTCACGATTTTTTGATTTTCATTATTTGCACAGCTTACCTACCCAACGCAAACGAATAAATACATTTGAACTTAATTTAAAATAAACAAATTAGTCTTCGTATATTATTTTTTAATTTATTTACAGCACTACATGCTCAATGTATCGCACAATTAGCTAAACTAACGAAATTAAACTAACTAATTAAATTAAGCAAATCAACGCACGAAAAAATGAGTAAAAACAAAGCTATAAGTGTACATTTTATGCCATGTGGAAAAACTGCTGACTTCTTCTTTGTTTTTTGTATTCGCTGCAATCGGTCTCACGTATTAGGGTCCAAATATAGTCACCCATCATAGCCGTGTCATAGTTGCCCTGATAGCGTCGTTCCATAGCCTTCAATTCCTGATGAAAGCGCTCGCCGTGTTCGTCGCTCACGTCTCCTAAATTCTCAGGGAAAAAATCCAAATGAGAATCCAGAAAGTGTATTTTAAGTGACATGTGCACTCCCATGGCTTCATAGTTCTTTACCAGATCCTCAACTATGTCCTTATAATTCGGGCTTTTGTTGTTTCCTAAAAAGTTTTCCACAACAAGCCTGAAGGAATTCCATGCTGCGGCTTCGATGGGTGATAACAGCTTTGGGAATTTTTCATCTTTCAACATTTTTTTTATCTCGGGTCCTGCGAAGACTCCTTCTTTAATTTTTGCCAGCGAAAGGTAAGGGAAAATTGACCGTAAATAGGCAAAAGCTTCACCTTCTTTGTCTAATTTTTTGGCAAAATTTTTAATCAAACCCAATTTTATGTGCAGCGGCGGAAGTATTATATTTTCACGGTTCTCTATTAGTGGTTTGCGCTGAACATTCGCTTCTCCAACTACAGGTTTCGTTCGTACCGGCCATTTTTTTTTTATATAATGCTGATCATCAGCGCGGCTATTCCAAAGGCACAGAAAACAGCAATGTCGCGTATAGCCTCCTTGGAGTCCACACAGAATGGCCACAACTTTAAGGTCGGCGCATATTTTCCAATTGTATTTCCTATACTCTATGCATTTCAGCAAAATGTCCATAGTTTCATAGTTCTCCTTTGAATGAACCGCATGAGCAATAGGAACAGATGGCTTTTCATTCCCATTATGTAAGAGAACTGCCTTCAAGCTCTCTTTGTTGCTGTCAATAAACAACCTCCATTCGTTGGGGTTGTGAATTTGGTGAAGCTCTTGGAACAAGCCTGAAATGTCGCTGCAAAAACATATTTGGTCTTTCTTTGTATAAAATTTTGCATACTCCTTGTGACGGTTTCTGTACGCTGATACTTTCACTTCTGAAGCCGAAAATCCACACTGTATCATCCGAGACGCAAAAAGTTCGGATTTCTCCTTAGTGAGACCAAAATCGCGCACCCAATCGTTTAGTTCGGCCTGTGACAGTAATTTTCGCTTTGCACCCGGCTCAAATTCGCTTGCATTTGACTCAGACTCTTCTTCGGACGATTCTGCTTTTTGAAGAGATGCACCAGGGCACACTGGATATGGCACATCATGCGAATGTGGTACTGGAAGCGCAAACGATCCCACTTGAGCGTAGTTCCATTTAAAAAATCTTCCTACCCCACTGTTTGTGGTGAGGCAAAAATAACAGTCTGTGGAATGGCATAGCGGCTTTTTCCACATCATTGGTGTATCGAATTTCATATGGCGGCTAAAATTAAAATAAATTACTATATTCGCTATGTATAATGTGTTTAAATAAAAATTCTTACCTTCCGCCAGCTGCCCATTTGGTTAAGATTATATAGCAAAGATCACACAGCGACTTAGGTGTCCATGGTTCTGTGATATTTGGTGAAATACCAAAATAATTCAAATAGTGCAATTGTACTGCTGGAGTAAACTTGTGTGCGTGATTTTTTTTTATAAACTGGCCACAAACATTGCAGAAATTGTCTGGATCGTTCAAACACTCGAACACACGTAGTCTTTTACTCATTGTCTTCCTTGCGTTTTCTAAATATTAACTTCTTTACACTTTCACAGACAGTTTTGAAATGCAATTGATAACCGTGTCTCCTTATGTTTAAATATGTATGAGCATGTAGTGCTGTAAATAAATTAAAAAAAAATATACGAAGACTACTTTGTTTATTTTAAATTAAGTTCAAATGTATTTATTCGTTTGCGTTGGGTAGGTAAGCTGTGCAAATAATGAAAATCAAAAAATCGTGAAATAGCGGAATTTCGGTCGTTTACCAATAATAAGTCGGCCATTTGTCATCAGATTTTGTTAAGTAAGGGCTTATTTTCTTTGGAAAAGTGTCAGCTATACGTAAAAAAATTAAAATCGCTGTTAACATCGCGTTTTACATTTTATATGAATTTTTATATGAATTTTTCAGCCACATTTTTACTAAAAAAACGCAGTTTTTTAACCTTTTTAAGCCGCCAACATCAAAACTACTAACCCGATTTGAAAATTTTCTGAGAATAAGTTGTAGACGGCTCAATTGTCTTTAATTTGAGTAGTAGTAGGATAAAATAGGTCAAAGAAGACTAAAGATATGCTCAAAATAGTAAGTGTACCTCCAAAAATTAAAAAAAAAAAATTAAAAAATTTGTATCTCGCAAACCAATCGACAGAAAAATTTTTAAAATTCATTTTCGTGTTCAGTAGGTCCAAATCCATGAGAAAAAGTATGCTAGAAACAAATAACAGACAAAAGTTTGTTATTTGTGACCTAGTGCTATTAGCGCCATTACGTGCACAAACCCTTGTTTAAGGTGATTTATTTTGTATAAATAAACAGAGATATATTCTCTTATAAAAAGTTTAAAATTCTTGTCTTTTTTTTATTTCAAATTGGAACCTGCATTTACGGCAAACAATGGCCTTCCTATAATTGACAATACGCCTATTAAATTTTATATTTATCAAAGGCAAATAATAAAAAAAAGTTAAATTTTGTATATGTCAATTACAATTTAAGCTAAAAATTCAGCAACTTTAAATTTTTTTTAAATTTATACATAAAAATACATATTTTAGTCAATATATCAAATTTTTCTGAAAAGATAAAAGTATAAATTCAACTTGCTAACGCCTTATATGAACAAATTTCTCAAATCTGATCTTATTTTTATGAAGATTACGAATCTGCAATCAAAATTTGTAGTTTTTAAATTATGCGCGGTTTTTGAAAATATTTTCCTAACTATCTAAAAAGGTTGTCATCGAAAATCTAACTTGTTTTTCTTTTACAATCTACTAACCAAGGGCTTTATTTGACATGATATTATTTTTAATTTTTGAAAGGATAATAGTTATCCTTGCAACTGAATGTAAAATTTAGAAAATTAAATTTAAATTGTTAACAAAAATCCTGTCTCATATAAGAAGACATTCCGTGGATATATAGTCATTCAAAAAATAATTTTGCGCAGAGGTAAATATAAGAAAATTCCTTGATAAAAATCGAACATTTTTTTATGAAACTTTCGCGAAATTCGCGACTTCGAATTTAATTTTGATTTTATATTTGCAATGTAGACCTAAAAATATATTAGATTTCATGAGCTGCGATGCTAATAATTATATGACATGTTGCTCAATTTTTAATTTATTTAAAATAATATAACAAGTACACCTTTGAAATATTAATGGCGATGTGCTACCTCTAAATTAAACTTTTTTTTAATTTCTTTGGCAGACTATATTTTTTTCCATAATGGCATATCTGTAGGGTTGTGGAGCTCGTGAATTCGACATTTTTTTTAGACCACCTTAGTATGGGAATTTAAAGACTCATACATACTATTATCCTAAATTGATGTTGCCGTCGCTCACAACTGATAACAATTCCGGCACCCATCTTTTAGTAACCTTTTTCATCTATAAATCTCGATTCAAAATAAAATGGAGTTGATCATTTGAGATGCCTATTGCATTACCTCTTTCACGCACTTTCACTCGTGGATCGTTTAATACCATTTCATGTCCGTTAGCTATGATTTTTGCTGTTGTTGAAGTTTTCAAACGTCCACTACGTGGCTTATCATCAATGCTTGTACGAATGTTACATATGAAGGAGCACTTTTAGCGAACACAATCACCATACCAATATGTGGTTGTTGTTCCGATAAACCTTTCGTATGTAAATATTTTGTAACACCACGAATTTCTAATTTTTTCATTACAAAAAATTTCAGAAACTTCTTCCTATACAAGAGAGTTGCCAGATCGAAATGAAATTTAACAAGTGTTAATTAATACATGAACGAAAATGAGGACTTTTAAAGTTAGTGTAAATAAGGTTGATGGTAGATTGAATTGATGATTTTTCTTATGCCTGCAAAATAATAAAAATATGTTTATGAATTAAATACATTAAATTAATTTCAATATTTATTTTTACTTACCATTCTTTGTTATTTTAAACAAATTATAAATATATATTTTTTATTATTGATAAAATGACAATTTTTCTAAATACTATTAAACATAACTGAACTTGATTTTGACTTTAAAATCGGTATTAGTGTCTGCCTAGAATAACAACGTGATGTATTTGTTAATGCGAAAAGTGCTAAACTTCTTTTCTCATTACCCCGTCATTGCAATCCCACAACTCCCAAGATCAGGCATATTAAAATGCTGAATGTTGTGAATATTTACGATCCAAATTGCTTAATTATCTTGATTCTGCTTAATTTTCTAATGTCATAGATACTATTTCCGTTTTTTAGTTTAAGTTTTATTCCTTCTTATTATTTCAACATCCATCAGGGTAAGATGGTTATTCATTTTGTTTTCATAAATAAATTGTCCATTTTTTCCGAACATTGATAAATTTGTTTCCAATTCTTTTTTTTCGATTCATTTCATATTGGGGCTTTTTATTTAAACCTTCTGAGCAATAAAATCACCATTTGATTTTACTGCTACTCAGAGCAGTTTGGAAAATTCAGTTTCCATCAGGTCCAGATTCCATTCCCCTTACATCACAAAGGTCTTAACATTTGGCCCATCGAACCGGATAATTTCTGTGGGAACATTACCAAAAACAGCTTTTTAAAATCTCCAAAAACTCGTTTAAATTCTCATCATTTACCTATTTACATCAGGGATGGAAAACATGGTACAATTGTACTTTTTTTGGTACATTTTTACCTTGGTCGGTACCGTGGTACTACCGCGGGTCATTTAGTACAATTTGAAATTTTTTAAAATTTTCAACTTATAACTTGATAAAACAACATAACATAAAGTCGACTTTTCTTAAAAGCAACTTTAAATTAAAAACCTGTTTATTTATTCAGTTACTAAAGTAAAAAATAAAGTTAGTTTTAAGTTGAACCGGCTCTAAATTGGTGTCACATCAAATGTATCAAATGTTTGCATACACATTGTACTTAAATATTTGACAGTGGTAACATTGAACAGCTGATTTTAAATTACCTCTCAAAATAAAATAGTGTGTAATTGTTAAAAAGCTATTTAATGCCTTTAAATTTTTTAATAGAAAATCCTGAAAATGTTAAATTGCCCTCCAAAGGAGGCGGACACACAGAAAAAAAGGTGTGACATTTATAAAAATTTGAGTAAAATTTTACAAAGTTTTGTGGTAATTATAGACTACATCAAATTAACGATAAATTTTGTTTCACCCCGTTAATTTAATTTTTTAAGTCTTTTTAGTGTCTAAGCAAATCGGACTCAAAACGATAACCTTGTTAAAAAAAGCGGAAAAAATTTTGGTACCGTGAGGATCGAAAAAGTACAATTTGTTTGTCTGGTTGGTACAATAACAGAAAACACATCTTCCATCTCTGATTTACATACCAAACATACGCGATCACTTTCTCCTTTATTCAAGACTAACCTACAAAATACTCTTAACTTAGTCAATTTCCCTTAATGAAATTTCTCTTCCCAGATTTACATTCACTCAATCTCTTTTCAATTTCTCCTCCTACGTATTGATCATACATTACAAATGGTCCACTCTTAAAAAACATTTTTTTAAAATCACTGTAGGCTTATTTTCTCAATTCCAATAATTATAATAATAATATATTATTACTTAAAATCGAGTTCAAGATCCTTTTATAAAAAATAATAATAATGATTATTTATTATTTCTTTTCCTCCAATATTTCGTCACCACATTGGGTGACTTCTTCAGGGAAATTATATAATTTTTTTAAACAATAAAAACTTATATATATAAAATTTTAAAAAAGGCGGGAAATCATAAAAATACTTTTTGATAATATGAAAAATATAAATATCATATGAAACAAAAATATTTTAAGTTTAAAAAAGATAAGGAAACAAAAATGTTTTAACAAATATTTAAAATGAAAATATAACAGAACAAAAAACAATTTTGAATTTCATATATTATTTAAAATTAAAATAATTAGCTCAATTCTTATTCACTAAATGTCTATAATTTTGGGCTATATTCGCTATATCTGTTTTATAGTTAATGCGTTGTGTAGATGGTATTTTCATTATCTGTAACATTTCTAACATATATCTACGTCTGTAATTATTTTCTATGTTCAAAATTATCGTATTATCAAAATCAGGATAATTATTAGAGTTATTGCAGTGTAATGATAATGCTGTTTTTTGTGTAGGAATGGTGTTCTTGTATTTTTGATCTGATTTATGTCCTGCAATTCTGGTTTTAAGTTTATTTTTTGTTGTACCTATGTATACCTTATTACAGTTTCCACTATTATTACCATTACACGGTATTTTATAAACTAAATTTGACATTTCCGATTTATCTATTCTGTCTTTTGTGTTGCTAAATAGTCTACTTAATGTGTTATATGTTTTATGTGCTACTATATATTTCCTATTATCATAAATTTTTGATCTTTCTAACCTTTCAGATATAAGAGGAACATAAGTTAGAGATTTATAAATTTTAGGTTCAATAACGTTTCTTGTGTTAAAATTATTTCTGTTCTTATATTGCCTTATTAAATTACATGTTAGTTGAATTGGGTAATTATTATTGTTTAAAATATTTTTAATCTTTTCTATATTTTTTCCGTGAAATTCTAAGTCGCTAATATTCAATACCCTCTCAATTAGATTCTTTGCTGTATTAATTATGATTCTTCTTGGGTGTTTCGAATAATAGTTTAGAATTCTTCCAGAAGCTGTGGGTTTTTGATACCAATCTATTAATAATCTATCACCTCTTCTCTTTACCAATGTGTCTAAATAAGGAATTTCAGAATCATATTCCTTTTCAATCGTAAATTTTATATTATCATGAAACGAATTAAATGTTGATTAAATATTATCAACCGAACTCTCTGAAATAATACAAAATAAGTCATCAACATATTTTGTTATGATTTTTGGTTTTATATCCAATTTTTCAATGTAAGAATCTAATAATTTCTCCATTACAAAATCAGCTATAATTGGAGAAGCTGGAGATCCCATTGGAAGTCCTTTTTGTTGTATATATATTCTATTATTGTATTTGAAATATCTATTGTCCATTATACAGAATTTCAAAATACGTAGAAAAAGATTCTTCTCAATTTTAGTATGTTCTTCGATAACATTCCATTTTTCTTCAATAATATCTAAAGCTATATCTATTGATATACTTGGAAATAAAGATATAACATCAAGTGAAATTAATCTCTCATTACTTTGTATCCTTAAATTTTTTATCCTTTCTCTAAAATGTAAAGAATCTTTTACATTATATTTAGAGTTTTGTGTTACTTTCTTTAGAATACTAGTAACATTTTTGCAGAGTTCATAAGATGGGGAGTTAACAAATGAGCATATTGGTCTCAAAGGAAATTGTTCCTTATGAATTTTAGGTACTCCATATAATCTAGGAGCTGTAGCTACATTTGTTTTAAGTTTGTTCTTTTCTAAAGATGTAATAATATTTAATTTGAAAAGATCTTCACTTAAATTATTATTTGTTCTCTGTAATCCGGAAGTTGGATCCCTATTTGTCAATTTATATGTAGTAATATCACCCACAATATTATCCATTCTTAAAATATAATCCCATTTATTCATAGCTACTGTGGTATTTCCCTTATCAGCACTTAAAATAAGCAGATCCTTATTAGTTTTCAAAAATCTTCTTGTCTTATTCACTTTATCTAACATAAATTTATCTATATTTGTTAATTGTTTTCTATTTAAATGACCATTTATAATATTAGTAAATCTATTCCTAGCTGTTTCTTGTTCTTCCTTTCCTGTTAAAGTCTGTATAAAGTCCTCACCATCCGCTATAATTTTCAAAACGGGAAAATTTTCCCTTTTGACCGGAAGTGCGTGTTTATGTCCTAACGAAAGAACCCATTCTACTTCAGAGGGGATTTCAAAATCTGATTTGTTAACAAACCATTTCTTATTCTGTTTAATATTTAATTGATTCTGTTTTAAATTAATAAGGCAATTAAATTTCTTCTTATGTACCTCTTTTACCTGTAAACTTAATTTAATAGCTAATTTTTCTTGGTGTTGAATGAATGTGTTGAATAAATCTTTATCTAAACTTTGAGCCAAATTCTCCGATATATATTCCAATTCTCTCTTAGCATTTCTCATTGTTTCATGTTTCCGTTTTATTGCCAAATTTAAAATCTTGTTTTGTAAAGATTGAATGAATCCTGATATAGACTGTCGAATTCTATTGATGCCATTTATCTCGAAAAGATTAGAAATATTTTTAGTAGAATTCTCTATAAATTTAGGAATTATACCTGATTTTCTGCAACGTATCAAAAATATTATAGCTGCCCTTGATTTTACAATTTGGTCCTTAACAGTCTTATACCTATTGATTTTCCTTTTTATCTCCTGGTTGGTCTTTAAATTGTAATGATAATTCATTTTTAGTCTGATGTGCTCTCAGATTTTCTCTATATTTATCCTCCTTTATTCGATCTTCAATATTATAATATATTATTACTTAAAATCGAGTTCAAGATCCTTTTATAAAAAATAATAATAATGATTATTTATTATTTCTTTTCCTCCAATATTTCGTCACCACATTGGGTGACTTCTTCAGGGAAATTATATAATTTTTTTCAACAATAAAAACTTATATATATAAAATTTTAAAAAAGGCGGGAAATCATAAAAATACTTTTTGACAATATGAAAAATATAAATATCATATGAAACAAAAATATTTTAAGTTTAAAAAAGATAAGGAAACAAAAATGTTTTAACAAATATTTAAAATGAAAATATAACAGAACAAAAAACCATTTTGAATTTCATATATTATTTAAAATTAAAATAATTAGCTCAGTTCTTATTCACTAAATGTCTATAATTTTGGGCTATATTCGCTATATCTGTTTTATAGTTAATGCGTTGTGTAGATGGTATTTTCATTATCTGTAACATTTCTAACATATATCTACGTCTGTAATTATTTTCTATGTTCAAAATTATCGTATTATCAAAATCAGGATAATGATTAGAGTTATTGCAGTGTAATGATAATGCTGTTTTTTGTGTAGGAATGGTGTTCTTGTATTTTTGATCTGATTTATGTCCTGCAATTCTGGTTTTAAGTTTATTTTTTGTTGTACCTATGTATACCTTATTACAGTTTCCACTATTATTACCATTACACGGTATTTTATAAACTAAATTTGACATTTCCGATTTATCTATTCTGTCTTTTGTGTTGCTAAATAGTCTACTTAATGTGTTATATGTTTTATGTGCTACTATATATTTCCTATTATCATAAATTTTTGATCTTTCTAACCTTTCAGATATAAGAGGAACATAAGTTAGAGATTTATAAATTTTAGGTTCAATAACGTTTCTTGTGTTAAAATTATTTCTGTTCTTATATTGCCTTATTAAATTACATGTTAGTTGAATTGGGTAATTATTATTGTTTAAAATATTTTTAATCTTTTCTATATTTTTTCCGTGAAATTCTAAGTCGCTAATATTCAATACCCTCTCAATTAGATTCTTTGCTGTATTAATTATGATTCTTCTTGGGTGTTTCGAATAATAGTTTAGAATTCTTCCAGAAGCTGTGGGTTTTTGATACCAATCTATTAATAATCTATCACCTCTTCTCTTTACCAATGTGTCTAAATAAGGAATTTCAGAATCATATTCCTTTTCAATCGTAAATTTTATATTATCATGAAACGAATTAAATGTTGATAAAATATTATCAACCGAACTCTCTGAAATAATACAAAATAAGTCATCAACATATTTTGTTATGATTTTTGGTTTTATATCCAATTTTTCAATGCAAGAATCTAATAATTTCTCCATTACAAAATCAGCTATAATTGGAGAAGCTGGAGATCCCATTGGAAGTCCTTTTTGTTGTATATATATTCTATTATTGTATTTGAAATATCTATTGTCCATTATACAGAATTTCAAAATACGTAGAAAAAGATTCTTCTCAATTTTAGTATGTTCTTCGATAACATTCCATTTTTCTTCAATAATATCTAAAGCTATATCTATTGGTATACTTGGAAATAAAGATATAACATCAAGTGAAATTAATCTCTCATTACTTTGTATCCTTAAATTTTTTATCCTTTCTCTAAAATGTAAAGAATCTTTTACATTATATTTAGAGTTTTGTGTTACTTTCTTTAGAATACTAGTAACATATTTACAGAGTTCATAAGATGGGGGAGTTAACAAATGAGCATATTGGTCTCAAAGGAAATTGTTCCTTATGAATTTTAGGTACTCCATATAATCTAGGAGCTGTAGCTACATTTGTTTTAAGTTTGTTCTTTTCTAAAGATGTAATAATATTTAATTTGAAAAGATCTTCACTTAAATTATTATTTGTTCTCTGTAATCCGGAAGTTGGATCCCTATTTGTCAATTTATATGTAGTAATATCACCCACAATATTATCCATTCTTAAAATATAATCCCATTTATTCATAGCTACTGTGGTATATCCCTTATCAGCATTTAAAATAAGCAGATCCTTATTAGTTTTCAAAAATCTTCTTGTCTTATTCACTTTATATAACATAAATTTATCTATATTTGTTAATTGTTTTCTATTTAAATGACCATTTATAATATTAGTAAATCTATTCCTAGCTGTTTCTTGTTCTTCCTTTCCTGTTAAAGTCTGTATAAAGTCCTCACCATCCGCTATAATTTTCAAAACGGGAAAATTTTCCCTTTTGACCGGAAGTGCGTGTTTATGTCCTAACGAAAGAACCCATTCTACTTCAGAGGGGATTTCAAAATCTGATTTGTTAACAAACCATTTCTTATTCTGTTTAATATTTAATTGATTCTGTTTTAAATTAATAAGGCAATTAAATTTCTTCTTATGTACCTCTTTTACCTGTAAACTTAATTTAATAGCTAATTTTTCTTGGTGTTGAATGAATGTGTTGAATAAATCTTTATCTAAACTTTGAGCCAAATTCTCCGATATATATTCCAATTCTCTCTTAGCATTTCTCATTGTTTCATGTTTCCGTTTTATTGCCAAATTTAAAATCTTGTTTTGTAAAGATTGAATGAATCTTGATATAGACTGTCGAATTCTATTGATGCCATTTATCTCGAAAAGATTAGAAATATTTTTAGTAGAATTCTCTATAAATTTAGGAATTATACCTGATTTTCTGCAACGTATCAAAAATATTATAGCTGCCCTTGATTTTACAATTTGGTAATTAACAGTCTTATACCTATTGATTTTCCTTTTTATCTCCTGGTTGGTCTTTAAATTGTAATGATAATTCATTTTTAGTCTGATGTGCTCTCAGATTTTCTCTATATTTATCCTCCTTTATTCGATCTTCAATATTATAATATATTATTACTTAAAATCGAGTTCAAGATCCTTTTATAAAAAATAATAATAATGATTATTTATTATTTCTTTTCCTCCAATATTTCGTCACCATATTGGGTGACTTCTTCAGGGAAATTATATAATTTTTTTCAACAATAAAAACTTATATATATAAAATTTTAAAAAAGGCGGGAAATCATAAAAATACTTTTTGACAATATAAAAAATATAAATATCATATGAAACAATAATATTTTAAGTTTAAAAAAGATAAGGAAACAAAAATGTTTTAACAAATATTTAAAATGAAAATATAACAGAACAAAAAACCATTTTGAATTTCATATATTATTTAAAATTAAAATAATTAGCTCAGTTCTTATTCTTATTTTATATATAAGTTTTTATTGTTGAAAAAAAATTATATAATTTCCCTGAAGAAGTCACCCAATGTGGTGACGAAATATTGGAGGAAAAGAAATAATAAATAATCATTATTATTATTTTTTATAAAAGGATCTTGAACTCGATTTTAAGTAATAATATATTATAATATTGAAG